>BPTQ01000008.1:319626572-319642790 GCA_019973895.1 Chrysanthemum seticuspe
GACTTCTGACACGTTGTCAACTACTAAGGTTAGGTCTAAGTATCTACGAGTTAGAAAGTTTTTTATATGGGTCAAAAAGAAGTAGTATAGGCGTTACTAACTAATATCTTAAGTGAAATCTAAGACGTGGTCTGTTATGTCGTCATGCTTTTTATACTCTTAGAGCATATGGTATTAACAAGATTCCTAAACAATATCTTTTAAGACGTTGGAAAAAAGAAGCTGTTGTTTTACCTCTTCTTGGATCTTCTTTTAAAGCAAATGGATCTTCAGGTAGTTGTATTTCTAAAATTTATTCTAAAGTGAATTCTATAATCAATCATTGCGGATATGATGAAGAAAAACTGGGTATATTTTTTGAAAGATTGAGCATCTATGAATCTGGATTGGAATCATCAACTGTTGCACAGTCTTCAGGAAATAAAGAGGATAGTATATCATCTATGATTGGTATTCCTAAACCTGCTGCTCTTGATGTTTTTCCTCCTGATATTGGATCAAATAAGGGTGGCGTTACTGGTGCAAGATATAAACCTTCTAATAATGATGTCAGATTTAAAGATCCTAAAGAATGTGGGAAAAATTTGAGAAAGTGTAGAATCTGTAACATATTAACAGATCATGATTTCAGGACTTGTCCAAATAATCCAGACATGAAACTTCTTAGAGCTAAGAAAGACATTAAGAAGTCGAAACGAACCGGAAAGAAAGTTAAAAGGAAATCAAATAATGCTAATGCTGAGCACGGTACTGAAGAATTTAACTTTATGGAGTAAGTTAACTTATCGTGTCTGCGTCGGTTTTATTAAGATTTGAATCTGCATTATTTTTTTTTATTATTTTTTTTAAAGCTATAAAGTCAAATTTATGTACTGGGATATTATCAATATTATTTCTTTATATTTTTTTCATTATTTATTTTCATTTTGTTAAGTTGTAATGTTGATTAAAGTTTATAAAGTGAAATTCATACTTTGATATTAAAAAATTATGTACTGCGATATTAAAAAAAAATGTACTGTGATATTAAAAAATTATGTGATTTTTTGTTTTAAAATTAATTCATTAAACCATTTTAACACAAAATATGAGTTTGATACAACTCGTTTTTTCATCAGAAGATAAAGTTAAAAACACAAAATATAAAGTTTACAAACATAAATACTAATTTAGTCTTCATCAGAGTTGCAATTATCTTGAGAATCTTTATCTTGTTCTTCTCCTTGATCACCCATCTTTTCAAGTTTTGCTACTTCTTTCTCATATTCTTTTAATGATGGAGATTTCTGATAATCATAGTCATCTTCAGATTCATCAATATACTTTATTCGTTTAAAAATATCACAGTCATATTCTTCTTCTTCTTCTTCTTCCTCCTCCTCCTCCTCTTCTTTAACTTCATTTTCTTCTTTTTTAACTTCAATTTTTTTAACTTCTTTTTCTTCGCCATTTTCCTTTTTTTCTCGATTATATTGTTTCCTTTTCTTATTGATATTTTTGTTTTCCATTTTTTTCTTTTTTGTGTTTTTGCTTTATGTGTTTTTTTCACAAATTTTGCTGTGATATTAAGATATTTATACATAAATTAAAATAATCAAATTGTTTACTGTGCATGTAATGATTGATTAAACAAACAACTTGACCCGCCTAATTTATTATTACGACTATTAAGGTTTATGAAATTGTATCTAATTAAATATCACACTACATAAAAGAATTGATTTAATTAAATATCATAATAAGTTTCAGTTAATTATCAGAGTAAAAAAAAAATAGATATCACAGTAGATAAAAAAATATTATATTAACAATATTTTGATTATAAAAGGTTAATTCTAGTAAATTTAATTGAATATGTGATATCGCAATATTTACATGATTAATGTTATTATTTTATTAAATATCATTTTTTTCTTTTTGCGTTTTTGTTCACAAATTTTGCTGTGATATTAAGCTATTTATACATAAATTAATATAAGCAAATTGTTTAGTCTGCATGTAATGATTGATAAAAGAAACAACTTGAGGCACGTAATTTATTATTACGACTATATAATAAAAAGTTAATTCTAGTAAATTTTATTCAATATGTGATATCAGAATATTTACATGATGTTCATGTTACTACGTATTATTTTATTAAATATCACACTAGATAAAAAAATAAAATAAAATACATAGTCGATGGTTACACCATATCATTAATATTACAAAGTTAAAATCATCTCTTTTTCCGTCTATATAATGGATTCAAACGATCGCAACGTTGTGGGACAAAATGTTTAAAATTTCATCATGCACCAAGCCCATCTTCATCAAGTGTCCAAAGTTATCATTGCTTGCGATGTCAGCATGTTTCTTTGACAATGTCGTTGGTTGCAATGTTCATTTCACCAAGGCCATCTTCACTTTGTAGCCTTGGACGCTTTTTATATTTCGGTAAAATATCTAAGTTTCTTATAAAATAAAAAACCATATTATATCCTTCAGGATCATGAATAACCAATTGGAAAAAAAATAGTAAATTCTAATACATAATTTTCAGTAAGAACAATTTTTGTTTTTTTTTTTTTGTTTTTTTTGTTTTTTTTTTGGTGAACTAACTTTGTTATTGAAGTGTAGGATAGATATGGTTGTAATGTTAGGTTTTTATAACAAGTGAAAGTTAATTTTTTGATGTGATTGATGGTTTGTAGCTCGAGGTAAAATAATATATTAATATTTTTTTTGAAATAATGTAAACAAAATGTAAAAATAATATATCAATATCTTTTGGTCGAATATGTTGTGATTTGTCAAATCATCACTACATCTAGCTACCAAAAATGTCAGAGAAATTATCTCTGAATAGACGTGAATATTTTTTGTAATTGATCATCATTTTGTTTATTAATATAGTATATATATTCAAAATACTATTACAATGAAATTAAAAAGATATATACTAAATTTTTTGAAACTAGGCTTGATCAATTGTATATTTACGTTAAAATAATATAACTCAATTAAAATTATCTAGTAAATTAAATATAAACAAAATATACTTATAAAACATAAATTTAAAAAAGAATATTAATTAAAAACTATATTAAAATTAAATGTTAAGCTGTTGACATAAAGTGATATTTTTGATTCTCGAGGAGGTACTTTTTCAACACTATAATTAATATCTGACATGTATGTTAGTGTCTTATACATATATCTTTCAAATTATTTAATTTACTGTGATATTAAGAGAATAATATTATAACACGGTACTAAATAAAATTACAGAGATATTAAGTTTAATATCACAGTACATCAAAATTATTTATATAGTGAAAATATTTAAAAATAAAAATTTAAAATTAAACATAATATTTGACAAAACATCATTAAATCGAGACATAAAAAAATGTCAGAGAAAAAATATTGCTGTAGACGCGAAGATTAAAAAAATTAATTGTCAAATTTGATTTTAATTAAAAAAAATAAAATAAATAAATATATAATTAATTTTGTTATAATTGTTATTTAACGTAAATATACAATTTACATTCTTAAACTTTAATATTACTTATAAATATTTACTTTAGCCTGATATTAGTTTTTTCCTTATATTTTTTATTTATATATTTTTAATTTTCATCTTTAAGTTACAGGTATTTAAGTTATACGTTTTTAAATATTTAGAAAACCATCGTATGTCTAACTCTGATATTAAGAAAACCATCGTATATTTGGAAATCTATATTAAATAACTAACTCTGATATTAAGAGACTTTGATATTAACACAATATCATATATTAAATAACTAACTCTGATATTAACACAATATCATATATTATAACAAGTGAAAGTTACTTTTTTGATGTGATTGATGGTTTGTAGCTCGAGGAAAAATAATATATTAATATTTTTTTTTAAATAATGTAAACGAAATGTAAAAATAATATATCAATATCTTTTGGTCGAATATCTTGTGATTTGTCAAATCATCACTACATCGAGCTACCAAAAATGTCAGAGAAGTTATCTCTGAATAGACGTGAATATTTTTTGTAATTATTCATCATTTTGAAACTAGGCTTGATCAATTGTAAATTTACGTTAAAATAATATAACTCAATTAAAATTATCTAGTAAATTAAATATAAACAAAATATACTTATAAAAACATAAATTTAAAAAAGAATATTAATTAAAAACTATATTAAAATTAAATGTTAAGCTGTTGACATAAAGTGATATTTTTGATTTTCGAGGAGGTACTTTTTCAACACTATAATTAATATCTGACATGTATGTTAGTGTCTTATACATATATCTTTCAAATTATTTAATTTACTGTGATATTAAGAGAATAATATTATAACACGGTACTAAATAAAATTACAGAGATATTAAGTTTAATATCACAGTACATCAAAATTATTTATATAGTGAAAATATTTAAAAATAAAATTTTAAAATTAAACATAATATTTGACAAAACATCATTAAATCGAGACATAAAAAAATGTCAGAGAAAAAATATTGCTGTAGACGCGAAGATTAAAAAAATTAATTGTCAAATTTGATTTTAATTTAAAAAAAATAAAAATAAATATATAATTAATTTTGTTATAATTGTTATTTAACGTAAATATACAATTTACATTCTTAAACTTTAATATTACTTATAAATATTTACTTTAGCCTGATATTAGTTTTTTCCTTATATTTTTTATTTATATATTTTTAATTTTCATCTTTAAGTTACAGGTATTTAAGTTATACGTTTTTAAATATTTAGAAAACCATCGTATGTCTAACTCTGATATTAAAAAAACCATCGTATATTTGGAAATCTATATTAAATAACTAACTCTGATATTAAGAGACTTTGATATTAACACAATATCATATATTAAATAACTAACTCTGATATTAACACAATATCATATATTATAACAAGTGAAAGTTACTTTTTTGATGTGATTGATGGTTTGTAGCTCGAGGCAAAATAATATATTAATATTTTTTTTGAAATAATGTAAACGAAATGTAAAAATAATATATCAATATCTTTTGGTCGAATATCTTGTGATTTGTCAAATCATCACTACATCGAGCTACCAAAAATGTCAGAGAAATTATCTCTGAATAGACGTGAATATTTTTTGTAATTATTCATCATTTTGAAACTAGGCTTGATCAATTGTATATTTACGTTAAAATAATATAACTCAATTAAAATTATCTAGTAAATTAAATATAAACAAAATATACTTATAAAAACATAAATTTAAAAAAGAATATTAATTAAAAACTATATTAAAATTAAATGTTAAGCTGTTGACATAAAGTGATATTTTTGATTCTCGAGGAGGTACTTTTTCAACACTATAATTAATATCTGACATGTATGTTAGTGTCTTATACATATATCTTTCAAATTATTTAATTTACTGTGATATTAAGAGAATAATATTATAACACGGTACTAAATAAAATTACAGAGATATTAAGTTTAATATCCCAGTACATCAAAATTATTTATGTAGTGAAAATATTTAAAAATAAAATTTTAAAATTAAACATAATATTTGACAAAACATCATTAAATCGAGACATAAAAAAATGTCAGAGAAAAAATATTGCTGTAGACGCGAAGATTAGAAAAATTAATTGTCAAATTTGATTTTAATTTAAAAAAAATAAAAATAAATATATAATTAATTTTGTTATAATTGTTATTTAACGTAAATATACAATTTACATTCTTAAACTTTAATATTACTTATAAATATTTACTTTAGCCTGATATTAGTTTTTTCCTTATATTTTTTATTTATATATTTTTAATTTTCATCTTTAAGTTACAGGTATTTAAGTTATACGTTTTTAAATATTTAGAAAACCATCGTATGTCTAACTCTGATATTAAAAAAACCATCGTATATTTGGAAATCTATATTAAATAACTAACTCTGATATTAAGAGACTTTGATATTAACACAATATCATATATTAAATAACTAACTCTGATATTAACACAATATCATATATTATAACAAGTGAAAGTTACTTTTTTTATGTGATTGATGGTTTGTAGCTCGAGGCAAAATAATATATTAATATTTTTTTTGAAATAATGTAAACGAAATGTAAAAATAATATATCAATATTTTTTGGTCGAATATCTTGTGATTTGTCAAATCATCACTACATCGAGCTACCAAAAATGTCAGAGAAGTTATCTCTGAATAGACGTGAATATTTTTTGTAATTATTCATCATTTTGTTTATTAATATAGTATATATATTCAAAATATTATTACAATGAAATTAAAAAGATATATACTAAATTTTTTGAAACTAGGCTTGATCAATTGTATATTTACGTTAAAATAATAAAACTCAATTAAAATTATCTAGTAAATTAAATATAAACAAAATATACTTATAAAAACATAAATTTAAAAAAGAATATTAATTAAAAACTATATTAAAATTAAATGTTAAGCTGTTGACATAAAGTGATATTTTTGAGTCTCGAGGAGGTACTTTTTCAACACTATAATTAATATCTGACATGTATGTTGGTGTCTTATACATCTATCTTTCTAATTATTTAATTTACTGTGATATTAAGAGAATAATATTATAACACGGTACTAAATAAAATTACAGAGATATTAAATTTAATATCACAGTACATCAAAATTATTTATATAGTGAAAATATTTAAAAATAAAATTTTAAAATTAAACATAATATTTGACAAAACATTATTAAATCGAGACATAAAAAAATGTCAGAGAAAAAATATTGCTGTAGACGCGAAGATTAAAAAAAATTAATTGTCAAATTTGATTCTAATTTAAAAAAAATAAAAATAAATATATAATTAATTTTGTTATAATTGTTATTTAACGTAAATATACAATTTACATTCTTAAACTTTAATATTACTTATAAATATTTACTTAAGCCTATATTAGTTTTTTCCTTATATTTTTTATTTATATATTTTTAATTTTCATCTTAACTATTTATTTTACGTTTTTAAATATTTAGAAAACCATCGTATGTCTAACTCTGATATTAAGAAAACCATCGTATATTTGGAAATCTATATTAAATAACTAACTCTGATATTAAGAGACTTTGATATTAACACAATATCATATATTAAATAACTAACTCTGATATTAAGACAATATCATATATTAAACAAACAAAATCTTATATTTGGAAAAATGTTAATATTTTGAGTCTCGAGGAAGCTCTTTTTCATCACTATAAATTGTATGTCAGTGTCTTATACATCTATCCTTTCAACAGAAAATCAAATGTGATATTAAGACAATACTAAATAAAAATAGTGTCATATTAATTTACGGAGATATTAAATTGTTATTAATATTATTATAATTGTTACATTTAATATAAATATACAATTTACAATTTATAATTGTTATTAATATTATTATAATTTTTACAAATATAAATATATAAATATAAATTATATGTTTAGATTCTTTCAATGATTAATTTATTATTTTTCCTCGATATGCAAACCATCAATCACATCAAAAAAGTAATTTACTCTTGTTATAAAAACCTATCATTACAACCATATACAGATTCTAAACTTTCGTCACAAAGTTAGTTCATCAAAAATAAAAATTACTGAAAAATTATGTATTTGGAAAATTGTTATTCATGATCCTGGAGTATATGCTATGGTTTTTTATTTGATAAGAAACTTAGATATTTTACCGAAAGTTATATAGATGAAAAAGGGGTATTTCAAAGTTGTATAACTTCATTTGAAATTATCTTTTTTGTCTATTGTATGTATCTTAACAGTAGTCACGCAAGACGTACTAAAACTACATGCGGTGAAGGAATTGCATGATCTAATTCAAAAAAATCATTATTGATTTTCTTCTGAATGAAGATATCGATGATAGCCGTCACGTAGAAGAAGCCCCAACTACAATACAAAAAGTTGGGGACACTTGATGAAGATGGCGTTGGTGCGTGATGAAAGTTTAATTATTTTAACTACCTATGTTTCGCCATGCTCATCAGAATGAGCATGAGTAACATATTAGGCATTTCTGAAGAAAAATATTGGTTGTACTACAAACAAGTCGTTTGAAGGACAACCAATATTGGTTAGCTTCTTACTGGTCCGTCTATAAAATTTGAGCACAAAGGAAGAGAAGGAAAGTACAATGCATATAAGAGCACAACTTGGAGAAGATACAAATAACATTTTATTGGTATGCCACTTTTGCGCAACATCGTACAACTCCCCAATAACATACCAATAACTAAAACATCCTCCCTCATAAAACACCACTGAAATGTTTTTGAGTCCCTCAAAAATGTATGTTTGGAAAAACTAGCTGTAAGCTGTATGTTTTATGTTGTAAGCTGTAAACTGTAAGCTGTAAACAGCAAAGCTGTTAACATGAGCTACAAGCTGTATCTTTTTTTTTTTAATAAAAGTGTTTGGTAAATTAGTTGTTAAATGTAATTATAAGATGTAAAATGACATAAAAGGACAAATCTATAATTGTAAATAAATGTTTGGAGGGTATATTAGTAATTTAAAGTTTTAACAGCTTATAGACATTTAAAAAGTTTCATGAATCAGGTTTTTATTTTGGAGCTATTTGTTTGAAATAAAAGCTTGTAGCTAATGCATCCAAACAAAGCTACTTAGTTTTTAGGAGATTATTTTGTAACAAAAAGCTAATAGCTCCTCCAAAAAGTCTCTGCCAAACAGGCCCCAAATAAAAAAAAATGGTTTGAACAATTGCATTGGCTGAAAAACGTTTGGCTCATGGATAAAAGATGATCTGGTATGGCTAGCACACGAATGGCATGCATTTGGCACACCAATAGCACCCCATACATTGTGCTCTTAGAAATAATATTATTCAAAAGAAATCATGTAATATATAACTTTGTAATATTAATTATATAGCGGAATCATCATCTATGTTTTTTTTTTTTTTTTTTTTTTTTTTTTTTTTTTACTGAAATAATGTTAATAATGTTGAAAAATATACTTGATAAATTATATTAAGAATATTGTTAATTTTTTTTTTATATAATATGATATGCATTTTTTAAATATAAAAATTTGATTTTGATTTTGATTTTTTATCTATGGTGATATTAACATATTTAATTAATTTTTATATTTAATATAATTAATATCAATGTCGAAGAAGTAATGTTCAAGACTATAAGAGAACTAAGTTAATAAATATCTGACATATATGTCAGAAATATTTAGTTACTTCTTTCTCATATCTTTTGTTTATGATATTAAGTTATTGAGATATTAACTATAATATCAGAGTACATCAAAATTATTTATATAGTAAATATTTAAAAATAAATTTGTAAATTAGACATATTTGTTAAAATAAATATTGCAAAATCATTGTGATATTAAGACAAAATATTATAAACAAATTTTTATTGCAAATATTTAAGTCTTTGTGTTTCATAATCAAAAAATCATAACCTCGAGACACAAATTTTCTTTTTTTAATATCATGTTGTTTTAAAGATAAAATAATATATGATATTTTAGAATATTGACATATCTTTTTTTATTTATTTATTTATTTTTATTTTTTTGACATTTTTTATTATATGATATTGTATTAATATCAGAGTTAGTTGTTTTAATATATCATATTCCTCTTTAATATCATAATAATGATATTAAAGAGCAATATCATATATTAAAAGTTGTGTTTGCTGTAAGTATAATTAAAAGTGAATCAGATAAAAGTCTAACTATAATAAACAAATAAATGTAATTATTAAGTTTTTGTCTTTCCTAACACATACTTTTTACAAAGTCTAAAAGAAGAAGCGCATACAAACGAAATAAAATTTAATATTTTGTATGTTTTATGACGTTACATATTAATATTTCCTTTAATATCAGAGTCAGTTTGCTTATGACGTATATATATTCGAGTATCTGTTTGTTAAGTAATTTTCAACAGAGATATTTCTCAGATACTATTTATAGTTATTAAAGATTCCTCGAGACGTAAAATACCAGTTTAAAAAATTAAATATAACACTTATTATTTTTAAATTAATATTTAACTACTAAAAATTTTTAACAAATTTAAATTTAAAATTTAACATTTATTATGTCAATATATTATTACAATCATATTATTAACTTACTTAATTACTACTTTGATATTATGTCAATAATAATTGTAGTGATAAACTATTACTCTGATATTATTAACTTACTTAATTACTACTCTGATATTATTATCTTACTCTGATACAAAGGCTGCTTTTCTTATTTTTTGAAAACTTTAATTGAAAATTTAACGCATTTTTTAAGTTGGAGGGTTTATTTGCAATAAAAAGTCTATTCAGTTACAATATAAATAAGTCTATTCAGTTACAATAAGATACCATCTCTGCTCTAACCCTAATCATCCTCAAAATGTCTCAAACTCCAATTATCAATGAACTCAAAAACGTTTTTGGAACTAATCAACTACATAACTTGTTCAAGTGTTTATTTAATCAAGAAGTTACAGATGAAGAAGGGATTATTCAGTGGCTTGGCGAGCGTAGAACTGAGTTGGTTACTAAGGTTGAAAAGCGTACAGAGGCAATGACTGAGGTATTGTCTCTTAATTTCGATGAAGAAGCTGCGGATAAAATCTATGACTCCCTGAATGACATTCAGGTCATGGAGCATCAATTGTTGGATTCGCTTGTTGGCATTTTGATTGATATGCGTGCAATTGTCAATAAAAAGAAGGAGCATATCACCAAGATGGAGAAGTTTGAAGATGAAGAAGACGGAGAAGATGAAGAAGATGATGGAGAAGATGAAGATGAAGAAGTTTGAAGATGGGGGGGTTTGGCTGTTTAAATCTTTTTGTTTTAATGATCTTTTGTAGTTTGGGTTGTTGCTTTGTTTGTTGGTTGTTCTAGAAGTTTTATGCAATTTCGTATTATGTAGTGCGAATTTATGGTTTAAAATTTATAATTCAAGTATATATTAAAGTTAAGCATCTCACAATGGTTAAACAGTAGGGCTAAACTAAACTATGATATTTGAAATCTGTAGGCCTAATTCTGATATCAACAGAATATCATATATTATTATTATGTTTAACATCATTTAATTACTCTGATATTAAGGCAATATATATTAAGACAACTAAACTATGATATTTAAGATAATATTAATATGTATACGTCATAGGCCTGACTATGATATCAACATAATATCATATATTAAAACAACTAACTATGATATTAAAGACAATATAAATATGTATACGTCATACATCATCTCACAATGGTTAAATTGTCATAACTGAAATAAAACACATCATAACCCTGATAAACATCATAACTTAAGTAAAATTATTTAAGTAATTTATATATATTAAGACATCGTAACTTTGATATTAAGATAATATTAATATGTATACGTCATAGGTCTAACTCTGATATTAACAGAATATCATATATTAAAACAACTAACTCTGATATTAAAGACTATATAAATATGTATACGTCATAGAGCATCTCACAATGGTTAAACAGTCATAACTGAAATAAAACATCATAACTCTGATATTAACTAATTTAAATATATTAAGACATCATAAATCTGATATTAATATTTTTCTTTTCAAACATTCTGATATTAAGTCAAATGCTTAAGACTTATCTGGTTTCATTTTTTTCCTACAAATAGTATTTAACACACTTGCAGATCTTTTCAATCCTGAGCTAGAGCTTTCTTTATCGAGTACCTCCACTGTTTTTTTTTATGTCCCTCTGTATCTATTTCTTCCTTAGCTGTCTTATACATCTTCTCAACTTGATCATCTGGTATATGAGACAATTGATTCTTTGTGCAACCCTTTATATTCTTTAAATAAGTTTCATGAAACATTCTTCTTTGCTTAACAGTAGGTGGTCTGAGCTGCTTCTTCTTAAGTCTCTCAGCAACATATAAGTTCCTTCTTTCTTCCATGTACCTCTTTAACCATGCATTTTTTTCCTCGATAGTGTACATTTGCATGTCTTTCTGAGTTTGCTTGTTAGCAAGCACCATATGTGCATCACATTGAACCCTTTCCTCATCCCAAGCAACTACTAATGCTAATGTTTTAGCTTGTTTCTCAGCATTTTTTCTTTGTTTTTCAAGAAACTTTTGATTCTCTGCTTCATATATAGCACCTAATTCACGAGCCAGTTTAGAATCTTCTTCAAATGTAGCACCTAATTCCTCAGGTATCTCAAGATCAATATCTTCAACAAGTTTTCCTTTACCCTTGTTTATATCTTGTGTTGATGATTCTATAGCCCTAACAGGTGTTAAAGAAGGCTGTTGGATACTAATACCCTTAACAATTGGTTTTGATTTCTTCAAATCAATCATCACCTCTGCGACACTTGAAATAGTTTTATGGCCTCCAGCAGCACTTTCTTCAACAACCTGTGTATATTCAACTGCTTTACTTTGGTGCTCCAAAACTACTTCTTTACCCATTTTATTCACTACTACAAAGTCATTCTTATCACCAAACTTTCTGCCTCTGCTAAACTTTCTGGAAACTTGTTTTTGACCATTCTCCTTCAAACTTGCTTCATAAGCAGTAGGAACATTTTTTTTAGCAGTACTTTCATCCGCTGCAATTTCGTCAAAAACTTTTGAAGATTCTATCCACTCGTCTGCATATTTTATCAAACTTTCTTTATGCATACTAATATCATGCAGTAAGATCTTTGTTATATACCTACTTCTCAACACATCCAGCTGAATTTGACGATTTCGGTCATTTTCTTTTAAAAGACCTGTTTCCCATTGTTTGTCTTCATCCTCATAAAGTTCCATATGAATCATTGTATATAATACACAATTAACTTTATCTTTCCTAGTTCTCCATTTTAGTGGAAGTACTTCAGCCTTTGAATCCAGCAAAAGTTCAATTTTCGGAGGATTGTGATGAAGCAAATAGGATGTTAACAGACTTTTCTGTAAAAATAAGAAATTAATGAGAACAACACAAAAAATATAATGTTGTCTAAAATTACAATCATAATCAAAAAAATAAAGCAATTCTTACCACATAATAAAAAACATGCTTGTATTTATCATCATATGAAGCATCTGACTTACTGTTGTCTAAAATTACAGCACGACCATTTGTAATGTTGAAAACTATTACATAATAGTGCTCATATGCAAGAATTGGAAAGAAGACCTATTAAAAGTGAAATTAACATTAAATAAACATGATTATTAGTAATAGAGTACATCAGTAAAAAAAAAAAAAAAAAAAAAAAAACTGATTAAAAAAATTAATGTCAATATTACCAGTTCAATTTTCTCCATTGACATAGCTTTTTTTTCATTTTGAAACTGATCTTCAACATAGCTTCGAAACATTTTAGAATGGCCTTTCATATCTCTTTCATATTCATCCAGATCTTTTGGCTATTAAAACAAAAACAAAGTGCAAACTTACAAAAAACATATTTGTGTATAATAGAAGAAAAATTAAACATAAGTAAATAAAATAATAAAAGTTTTGAAAATGTTAACTTACAATGATCACTGTTTTGAAGTAATGTCTAAAACTTTTTAAAGTATCATTTCTTAATTTTTCTTCAAAATTTAGGATACTGACAAAGTTATCGATTACTTCACGTTCGATCTCTGTCTCAGAAGCAAGACACTTGATATGAATTCTTAAAAGACTATTTACTTTCCCATATCTGAAAATCTCCTCCCTGTATAGGAACATATAGAAATTATATGGTAGCATATAGGAATTAGATGTGAAAATTAAAAAATAAATTTTTTAGTTTTTACAAGAATAGTTTAAAGAACTTACATAACATCTTTCTCTGTATCGAATAGAATCATTTTCGGGAATAGTTTTTCCACCTGTGATTTGAATTATGGTATAGTCTCAACTCTTTTGTTCATATATGGAGATTCGAAAATGATGCATGATCTTGCTTTGGTTAAAGTGTCTTGAGGTGCTTCAGAAGATTGGTTGGATTTGTTTGAACGATTGTCAACAATGTAGTTGTCGGTTTCCTTGTTTAGACGTTCTTCTTCAGCCTTGGCCTGTTCTTCTTCAGCCCTCTTTATTTTCATTCTCTCTGCAGTCTCCAAAACATCATCATCTGTAACTCTTCCATTCTTATCATAACTATCGTATGCAGTATCTAACATCTGATCATCTTCATTTTGCTCTTCTTCAATTGGTTGTTCATCAAGAGAAACATCAACAGTAAGTGAATGCCTACTAGCAACACTTTCTTTTTTAGTAGCAGCACATTTGTCTTCTTCAGTTTCTAACATCTCAACATCTTCACCTTTCTCCTCTTCAATTGGTTGTACACCATCTTCACCAATTTTATCCGGTACATCGTCAATTTCTTTGAAATCTTTTCCATTTCCTTCAACAGATATATCTAAATTTGTCTTGGCATTGTCACTTTCTTTCAACGATTGTTTTGAAAAATCCTTCTGCAAACTTTGTTTATCAAGAGAAACATCAGAAGTAGGTGAATTTCTACTACCAACAGTTTCTTTTTTACTAGCAGCACATTCGTCATCTGCAGTTTCTAACATATCAACATCTTCACCAATGTTCTGCAGTACCTCGTTAATTTCATTGAAATCTTTTCCAGTTCCTTCAACAGATATATCAAAATTTGTCTTGGTATGGTCACTTTCTTTCAAACTTTGTTCATCAAGAGAAACATCAGAAGTAGGTTTCTTTTGAGTAGCAACAGATCCAGCAGTAAGTAAATTTTTACTAGAAGCACGTTCGTCAAAAACATTGGTATATTCAACTGCTTGACTCTCTTGTTCTAAAACAACTTGTTTGCCAAAGTTATTCTTTTCAGTTTCAACCCTCCTCAGTCTAGTTGTTTTTGGTCTCTTTACACCTTCCAAATATCTAACTCTCTGCTTCAAACTTCTGATCTCTGCATCTTGAGAAGTTGTGATTTGTTGGAGTGCAAGAACATCTTTTGTCAATTTTGTAGAGTTTGCAATCAATTCTTTTATGAGTTCTATACTATCCTCAAAATTTTGGGATTTGTTACCTAGCTGTAGAGGTGGATTAATGGAATTGTTATTATGTACAGCAAAATCCATCAATTCATTAGTTCCATATGTACCTTCATTACTTTCAGATGCGTTACTTTCCCTGATAGCTGAATCTGAGCCTCCCATATTAGCCGTTTTGTTGGGGTTTACACCATCTCCGCAAACAGATGTTTCCTTGGGTTGAGTCTTATTTAGCTTAGTACCCTTTTGTTCAGATTTCCTACGGGTATAGGTCTTTTTTTGTTGTGATGTTGAGTGTAAATTTTTGGATGTAGGGTGTGTATCAGCTTCATCGTCTGTTTGTGGAATGTTTATCATGTTTTGAAAAAGTGGTGTAACACTTCCAGAAAAACATTTTCCATTTTTTTTCATAAAGGTAAAAACTTTGTTTGAGAGCTTGGGAGTTTTGTAAATTTGTTTATGAACCTTTTTTTTTTTAAAACTTGTTTATCCACAAAAATTTGAACAAACCTAGGATACAGAAAGCACTTACTTGTATCATCCAAATTTTTAATCATACCATCAAAAATCATCTTAGAAAATTTAAAAATCTTATCCTGAGTCAAGCACACTATAGCAGAAGCTATAACTGTACTAAACTCATTCCAGCCAGTTGTTTTAGGACTTATACAATACTTTTTTTTACCTTTTACAAAAAGACCTTCACAATGTGGTGAAAAAGTTTTGTACTATTTGTAAGGTGTTTGTCTGCTACTTCGACTATGTGTGGGATGTAGGTTTTTAAATGTGAGTTGTAGTGTTGTTTTTTTCTGGATATGGGCATCCTTTAGACTTGTTTTCCCATGATTCGATTTATTCTGAGTTGGGTTCCTTTGTAGACAAACGCCTCTACCACATTTGGGGTTGTTTTGCCGATTATACCCTCCGAGTCTAAGTCGATAGTCCCTTTCATTGCGTAGACTTTCATTACTTCCATGTATACCTTGATTACTTAACTACCTAAAACGACATGTATTATTGTTAAGGTAATTAGGTGGAGATGTCGATCCATTGTTTAGGGTTTTAAAACTCCTATCATATCTTGAGTATTTTCTTAACTAACGTTTGAGATGTTTTAACTGTTTTCTAC
>BPTQ01000008.1:319646467-319657032 GCA_019973895.1 Chrysanthemum seticuspe
ATAAAATTTTTCATTTTTTAAAATATCTATTTTTTTTTTTTTTTTTTTTCAGGATGATTCAAATAAGCCTTTAAAATATTATGTTCCAAATGAAGGTGTAAAAGAATCTGTTAATCAAATAACAGAGTTAGATTCATATATTTCAAGGCCAATGAAAAGACAAAGAATGTTTCGAGCAAGAAAAGCAAAGGAATATCCAAATGGAACATCCAATGATAGTTTAGAAAAAGTTTAAATCCAATGATAGCTGCTTTTAACGTTTACTTTGTTTGAATTTGTATTTTACTTTTTTATTACGTAGTTCTTTTTTGTTTTGGTGATTATGTTTGAATTTATATTTTGCTATGTTAAGAAGGCGGCTTTACCGTTGAAACACAACCTAGAAGTAGTAACAAATACTAGCAGTAGGAACCAATAAAGCAGCAGAAGGATCTAATAAACTAGCAGCAGAACAAAAGTTTAAATCCAATGATAGTTGCTTTAACGTTTAATTTGTTTGAATTTGTATTTTACTTTTTTATTACGTAGTTCTTTTTGTTTTGGTGATTATGTTTGAATTTATATTTTGTTATGTTAAGAAGGCGGCTTTACCGTTGAAACACAACCTAGAAGTAGTAACAAATACTAGCAGTAGGAACCAATAAAGCAGCAGAAGGATCTAATAAACTAGCAGCAGAACGATCAATCAGTACACTAGCAGTACAAATCCCAGATGTAATATTTTCACATATGAAAAGTTCAAATTCTGACGTATACAAAATATTTGTCAAGTCAAAATAATTGCTTCTTCATATATGGTCCTAAACTG
Source organism: Chrysanthemum seticuspe (assembly GCA_019973895.1). Taxonomy (NCBI): domain Eukaryota; kingdom Viridiplantae; phylum Streptophyta; class Magnoliopsida; order Asterales; family Asteraceae; genus Chrysanthemum; species Chrysanthemum seticuspe. The sequence goes on from BPTQ01000008.1 coordinate 319,647,276, forward strand.
ATCTAGCTTACAGATTACTAAAGAAATATGAGAAGATAGTTAATCCTATAAATACCAATACCAAAAATTAAGTAAATAAAAAATAAATATTTCGAATGAATATCAACAAATGTATACATCTCTGTTTATTACAATTACAATGAATCAAAGATATATTCTTTTTCAGCTGTTTTTTCTATTTTTCCAAAAAGTAGAAAACCTCATTTTCATGAACTTTTCTGATTTTATCTTTAGGCGAACTTGTTTTTCTTCTGCAGAAAGACTTAAAAATTCATTCGATTCAGAAATTATTTTTTTCTATGAATATTATTATCAGAAAGAAGCATTTTAGCAGCATATTTTTTTCTCAAAGTTTTGATTTGACCTTGCTGTTCTGGACTTTCTTTTTTAAATCCAGACTTCCATTCTTCAATACTTTGACCATAGTATGTCTCCATATGTCTCATGGCAAAAATTGCACAATCATTCGAATTTTGTCTTGTTCTCCATGGCATTTTAAGTATATTTGGTTTACAGAACTTCATATATCGATCTTTTGGATGTTTCTTTCTTTTCAAATACTCGCAGAAGAAGTTTGTCTGAAAAAATAAATACAGGAATATAAATAAATATTAATAGACAAATATTGATTACAAACTTATTTATTCTATAGTCTGCAAAGACTCAATGACAGAACAGAACAAGTACATTCAAAGTTTTTGGGTCATATTTGTTAGTAGATTCAAAGTAGAGTCAAAGTTTTTGAAAAAGTAGATTCAAAGTTTTTGAACAAGAAGATTCAAAGACTCAATGAAATTTTGACATATATATACTGCATTTATGACATAACAGAACAACTAGATTTTAATAAAAAAGTCAACATTTCATTTCTAAAAAGGTTCTGACATATATATACTGCACTTATGAAGAGATCAAATGATGTTGAAAATGTTTTTAAAATTGGTTTTGTTAGTTAGTTTATGAAATAAGCAATAAATCTTTAAGACAGATTAACAATACTTATATTAAAGTAAAATATAGCTCAACTAAGCTTAACACATATGGCAATTTCCAACCCCCTGTAGCAGCTTTATGTGACAATATAAACCTAACAAACTTGGGCACTTGCAGTATTTAAAATTACCAAAGGATCTAAGTAAAGTTTAGCATTTTTAGCTATCATCTATAGACTATCAAGTATTACATAAATTCCCAAAGTTGACAGTTGTATTACTTTAACAATTCAAAATCTAAACAAGTTTGACATTTGTAGCTACCAGTAATGTAAAAGTAAATGGTTAAAGTAATGCAAGCTAAATATGATTACTTACAAGAACCGTCGGTAGAGTTCCATATAATTTCTTTATTAACTCTATTTCAGAAACTTTGGAACCTTCACAAGTTTCTGTATCTGTTATCCTATTATCAATTATCTCAATCTTCTCATTCTTTAGATTGAAACAAATGATATAGTAATGAGATTCCCGAAGTATATTGAAAAACACCTACATTGATATTGAAAATATAAGTCATTTAAAATATATATTGTAGATAAACAGTTATTTGATTTAACAAATTTGTTAACAGAAAAAAAATAATCTAAATAACTTACCAAATCAACGTTTAACAAATTTGATAAAGAATCATCTTCAACGCATCCAGCTAAAAACAAATTTTCTTGAAAAGATTCATATCTATCATCTTTTGATGTACTTTCAATATTCAAAGAAATAGGCTGTAAAAAATATATATATTAAAATTCACTTATCTATGATAATTAAAAAAAAAAAAAATCATACCGTAACTTGTGTGTTACAGAATAATCTTTTTGGAGCATTACTAGATAGTTTGCATTCTCTATAATTGAGCAAAATGCACCACATATCTACGATATCAGAAAATATCCATTGTTCATAATAAAAAGATTCAAATTTTACACGTTCTACTCCAAAAGGAAAATCTTGTAGCTGGAATACTGTTTCCCTATATATTAATAAACAAAAACACTAAAAAAGTTATATTTATAAACAAAAACACTAAAAAGGTTATATTGGTAAAAAAAAAAACACTAAAAAAGTTATATTGTTTTAAAACTTACATTGGGTTTTTGCTCATACTGAATAATGCATTGGCTGCATTAAATTCTTCTGTTGATGCTTGAATTTCGTCAAATTCTAAAATCATTTGACTTTCTTCTGGAGGTGTTAAAAGAGAAATAATTTCCACATTTTCTAGATTTGGTTTTTCTTCTGGTGGTATTAAGTTAACATTTTCTAATGATTTACATAGTGTTACTTCTTCACCTGGATTTGAATAAAATTTAATACCCAAATCAAAAGAGGGTATTTCATCAAAAGTTTGCTTCTCTTTTTCATGAATATTTGATTCAGATTTCCCAAAATCAAGCTTCTTTTGTTGATGACTTAAATGTACTTGAGTTTCTTCAATTTTCAAAGAAACCGATTGAGATTCAGTTTTTTGAATTCTTAAATATTATGTATTAAGCTTTACTCGTTTTGCTCCATTTATCACACGATCCCACTCATCTTTTAATCCTTCGACTTCTTTCGAATTCGGAAAGTTTGATAATCCTTTCTTAAGTGAATCCTTCATTTCTATTATTAAAGTTTCCAACAAAAACAAGCTATTCTTTGTTTTGCGAACAAAGCCCTGTTAAATCATGATCAAAATATAAGATTAATTATATTTTGTTTATAAAAATAACTTTTTAATTAAAAGAAAATTATAAAAATATATTTGTATTAAAGATATACCTTTTCATCATCAAGTTTTCTCATAATATCTTTTTTGTCTTCTTTCATTTCAATACATTTCTTCTTAAAATCTTCACTAGGCTTATTAACACGTTGGATACAAGTACGCGTTGATACATTTCCTTGTTTATCCTTAAATACCTGTAACTTGTATATAAGCAGTGAGTAATATTATAATCAAATTAATGATGAAGCTATGTTGACTAATATAATATCTCATATAAAAACAGTTTATAAAATTTCGAAATCAAACAAATCAACAAAGAAACACACCATGTTCTTGCATGCAGAAGCAACATTTGATTCGCCAACAATTAATCTTTTTGCATTTTCCATCTTTTCCTAAAAAACAAGTATAACATGTATTATATGTGAAAGAAGCTAGAACATCTTATAATAAGATGAAGTTCCAATTGATATTAACAATAAATCTACAAGTTGTAATAAGTAAATACGTATGTTGAGTACTTGAGTAATAAGTAAAGTCAGGCAAAAGAGGAATCCTATAAAATGGTTGCCTATTCTATAAATTCAAGTTATGTTGAGTAATATATTATTTGATATCAAAATTTAAAATCAGAGAGAACTACAAAAGAAACACACCAGGTTGTTGCATGCAGAAGCAGCATGTGATGCACCAGCAAATAACCGTTCTGTATTTTCCAAGTTTCCCTAAAATCAACCAAAAGAAATATGATATGCAAATTTTTTTTAAAGCAACAAATGTTTACTTATTATATTTATAAAAAAAAAAAAAAAAAAAAAAAAAACTTTAAATTAACAGGTTTTTGAACTTCAAGTTTCTGATTCTTTTGTTCTTTATCTTTATTTTCTTCTGTAATCACTTCTTTAGTCGTTAAGACATTTATTCCATCTTTAAGCTTATCCTTTGATACCTCTCCTCCATCTTTTGGCTCATCATTCAACAAACTCTTTTCATTAGACGTATTCTTATCACAGTGACTTCTATCCACCAAGTAATCAAACTCTGATGCTTCTCTGATTCTTAGTAACTCAGTATCCCATGTTTTCAATGGTGGAAGAGAATAATCGATATCAATGAAATTGCATTGGATCTTTTGAACATAAAATAGCTGCAAAACGTAAATGAATAAATAAAAAAAATAAAAAAATGAAAGAAAAAAAGAAAGAAAGAAAAAAAGAATGAAGAGTAATTACCGTAAGGAATGTCAAAGGTCCACAATAATATGATTTTCTGTTGTTCGGATCCCATTCTTTTTTACACTTCTTTAAATAATCGATTAAATATCCACACCAATCCATTTGATTTATCTTTCCATTATCAGATGAAATAGAGTACAAAATCCTTTGATTTGAGGTACCGTCTTTCATTGCCTCAAATAATACAGTAGCAATCAAAACAAGTATATTCGTCATAAAGATTTTTCCTCTATTTTTTGTTTGTCTAATTCTTTCTACAACAGATTTTGGTTTCACCTTATTTGTATCCTTCTCCAAGGCTTTGAATTGCTTTCTCCAAGTTTTAACACATTTATCTTCACTTTTCACTCTCTCTGGTGGTCGTATTGGCATACCACCGCATGGAAAACCAAGGATTTCTTTAACTGGTTCTTTTGTTATTTTAATATCTCCCTTCCAATGTTTCATTGTCATGGTTGATTCATCAAAGTTTTGTACTACATGTTGTGCCAATCTACTTGGAATGATATTATTTTTTAAATCAAGTAAACTTTCGAATCCCATCTTTTTTAAGACTTTGCATGCATTAGCATCTGATCTTAAGAATCGAACAGCTTTAAATAATTGAGTTGGAGATCCCCTGTTCTTAAACACATAATTACTTTTAACCAATTTTGTAGTAGAACATTCACCTTCAAACAGTTTTTCTTGATGCTTCATACTTTCTAACTTCTTTTGTTTAACCTTTGATGAATCATTTTTCCAACTTCTTTGTTCTTCCTCTTCTATTATATTAAATTCAAAATCTTCTATTCTTTTTTGTGCTTCATTTCCTTCACAATCTTTACCTTCTTTAGCTGCGTCATACTCAATATCTATTTCTCCATCATCATCATTATTATCATAATCATCATCATCATCATCATCATCATTTTCAGAATCTTCTTCATCGCTGTCAGTTTCATCATCAAAGTTAAATTCTTCCTCTTCATCATCATCATCATCATTATAAACTTGTATTTCATCATCAGCAAGATCATATTCATTAGGTTCATCTTCTTCTTCATCATCAGTATGTTCGATGTCAATTGATATATCGTTATCATCAGATAAATCTGTGTTATATGTTTTTTCTGAAATAAAAAACATAAAAGATTTTCACATATGTACTTATAAATAATTTTATGTGTCATTTATCTTAAGGTGTATTTACAAAAAATGAATTGAAATGCACACAACAACAACAAACTCAATCACGCTTGGCCAAGATATCGGATAGGCAAATGACACATTGCAAAATTAGTAAACAAGGCAGTAACAAAAACATGAAACCGTCCAAAATCAAAAGAAAAAGTGCACAAATTCAAATCGAAGACTAAAACAAAGACCATAGACTCAAAGAAGAGTAAGCAAACGCAACTGATTAACATATATCAACTCAATGGTAAGCATTAGACCTAAACTTATGGCAAACCAGATTTAAAAGTATAACTAGTTATTTGAAGTTATTCGTATAATTAGGGAGTAAAGGAGGAATTCTTTTTGATGATTATTCGTAAAACAAGTTTGCAATTAAGTTTGACTGCTGATACAAGTATTTGAGTATTCGCGCCACATTATCATCATTAAAACGAGTGACTATTGATACAAGTAAAACTAACAATTAGCGAGTAATTCGAGCTTGCCAACAACTAAAAACTTCACCATCTTCATATTAATAGATATATATCATTTTTTGTAAATAATAACAATTTAACTATATTATTCTCATGTAAAATCACATAATTTAATGAACATAAGAGATTTCAAAAATACCTTTCCCTACTTGTCTTATTCGTCTTCTTCTTTTTGCTCTTCTTCTTGCAGGATCATCTTTTTCATAATAAGATTTTAGTAATTTATTAATAAAATTAAACTTCTTCTTCCTTCTATTACTTGTCGTTTTTGTTAAAGAAATCAGGACACCTGTAATAACAAAATAATTACAATAATTACAATAATAATAATAATAATAATAATAATAATAATAATAATAATAATAATAATAATAATAATAATAATAATAATAATAATAACAATAACAATAATAATAATAATAATAACAAAATAATAATAATAATTATTATAATAATAGTACGAGTGTTAATATCAGAATAACTATCATAATAAGGATATTTTTAATATCAGTAGTTATTCTGATATAATACATGGTAATATCATAAAGGGTTGTAAGATAAACTAAGCAAATATACCTAGCAATTATGCGATTTGAATAACAGAATTTGTTGTCAAATTATGATTTCTTTTTTCCTTCGCCATCAATTTTTTTTTTTTTTGTTTGGGACCTGGAATTTGATTTTTGGGGTTTATGTTTTTATGAATTGAAATAAATTTAGGAGAGAGAAAATGAATTCATTTAAGTTAAATATGGTGGGTGGTTGATTTTTTTAACCTGATCAGTATGGAAAGATAAAACCCGAACAAATTTTTTTTTCCTATTTTATGTGATATTCAAGTTTTTTACGTTTTATTTTTGTTTATAATATGATATTATCAAGGTTTGCAAAAATCGTGAATCATATTGACTTTTTTTGACAAGTTTTGTTAAACCCCGGAAAGATTTTTCTTAAAAACATATTGTAATAGATATAAACAACGATTATAAGTGACTACATTTGTTCAGGGTTGCAAAAATAGTGATCGGTGATAAATCATATTGACATTTTTGGCAAGCTTTTCGTATTTTACCTTAAGTTTTGATATTCCCAGCAAACTTTTCCGCAAGATTTGCAAGTTTTCGATAAGTTTGAGCATCGTTAACGACAGTTGACTGACTTGTTTGAGTGATTTACACAAATTGGAAAGGTCGGTGGCTCAATAGCGTGTAATCGGTGATTAATCGGCCTTGTAGACTTTTTGTATACTTTTTTTGAGACCTTCGATATTATAGAAACTTAAAGATTAAAAATGTGATTTCGAGTAATCTTATTTTTTATAAATATAGCTGTTTGATAACTAAATATAGTTTGTCAAAATAAATTACATTTTTTTCTTTATTCTACTTAAGGTTGAGCTATCTGATTTCATCGATTGGACCAACCAATAAAACCGATCAGATAGGTATTTGTTTGGTTCAAATATTCGTTTGAGTCATAGTCAGTTCTGTCAAGCGTGGGTGGACGAGTATCTGATCCAGCTGCTTGAACGTTCTCAGCTATAGAAGAGATGATTGTAGGCACGTTGGTAGACATGTTTACAGATTACATGGGATTTTATAACTCTATGATTAAACCGGGAAATAGATTTTTTTACGGGATTTTACTAAATCAAAAGAAAACTGTATCAAAAACAATAATCAACCAAGTCGCTATAAACCTTGACAACAAGTCACTAAGTCACCAAGTCGCTAAGTAACAACTCGCTAAAAGCACAAGTCGCTATGAAACAAGTCGCTAAAGCAACAACTCTCTAAGTTGACAAGTCACTAAAGAACAACTCGCTAAGTGGGCAAGTCGCTAAGGAACAACTCACTAAGAGGTCAAGTCGCTAGCCAAAGTGGTACATCCACTACTTTGTACTATTTGTCGCCTTGTCTCAATAGTACTGGAATAATACAAACGGGCCTCGTTTTTATACAAAAGTCAATAATGGTATCCATCTTTTTGCTTAAAGCCTTGCATAATAGTCCATTTTGTTAGAAGCCCAATTTCTTTTTTTTAAAGCCTTGCATAATAGTCCATTTTGTTAGAAGCCCAATTTATTTTATTTTTTTTAAACCCAAATGTTTTTTTAGACGTAAATGTTATAACGCCCAAAAACATGATCCAATATCACAGTCACTTCTCTTCTAAATTATCAAACACACTCTGATACCTTCACAAAACTAAAATTTCCAGAAAAAATCAAATTGCATTCAATGGATCATCCACTACATATTCAGAATACTTCAGAAAACAAAGGAATTAAAAAATGTAACGAATCATATACTGTTTTGTTATAATTTTAGTTTAAGTTCTTATAATGTTTATTCTAATATTTTTTATTATTTTTTTTTTCAGTTAAAATCTTTTATTCCGGTTCTACTAAAAATAAAACTGGAGGTTAGTTTTATTTTTCTGTTAATCTTAACAGTTTGTTATTAATATTCCAATTGATTTTCCTTTTTAAATGGATCATTATTGACTGTGATATTAAATAAATTTGTATGTTAACAGCGTTTTTTTTAATGGTTTTTAGATGTAACTTTGGATGTACAGAAAAATAAGAAACGTAAAACGAGTATAGAGCGTCTTACTGAAGGTTATTATTTATATTTTTTATAAATAATTATATACTTATTTTTTATTTTAATTAAAAAATTCTTATTACATATTAGATGAACCACAATATTTATGCAAGGAAGATAGACGAAAAAAGAAGAAGGTAAACTATACAGTTGAAGGTATGTTAATGATTTTTATTTGAATTATAGATGACTTAATTAGCTAGAGAAATTTTATCTATATTATGTGTGTGATTTACTTTCTATTTTTAATTGAAGGACTTATTGGATATCTAGCAAATGATCCGTATATTTTTTAGTTTTGTAACTTTTTGTTGTAGATTCAGTTCATGATGTTTAATTAATATCACAATACACTGCAAAATGAATATTTGTTGTTTAATTTCGAATAGAATGCATTGTGTATGTTTAGAAGTGTTAGTAAGATTGATTAGATTTGATTTCCAACTATTTGTTATATGATACAAGTAAAAATCAAAATATACTCAAATTATGTCTTATAAACACTTTGTCTTAGTTACTTTTATCATAAAGGAGTGTTTGGTTATGGTCTTGATTCTCTGTTCTAGGGTGTTTTGAGTAAGTGATATTGGTTTAGATAGTTTATTCTTTGATTACTATATAGTCAGAAGTTGCTTTAGATAGTTCAGGAGTCCTTTGTGACAGGAACATCCCATTTAAGTTAAAGGGAAAATTCTATAAGGTGGCGATTAGACCGGCTATCTTGCACGGCTATCTTGTATGGCTATCTTGTACGTCTCTGAATGTTGGCACATGCTAACAGGTTAGAGCTGACAGAACTGAGGTTGCTCTGAAATGTTAGTATGCTTTTGGCTTTTTTTCTGGTGTGTTTGTGCCCTGTTTGCTTGTTGCTTAGCTTCTTTTTATTACGCTTTTGCCTATTGTTTTTGTAGTATGCTATCTATGTCCTTTCGCACTAGCACACATGCACTTGCCGGAGGTCTCGTTGGAAGCAGTCTCTTTACACACTGGTTTACCCTGGTGTAGGGGTAGGATCTGTCTACAAAATTATTTTGGCTGTAAGATAGACTTTTGCGATTCTAGACTCTGTAAGATAGTCTTTGATATACACAAAATTATTATGGCTCTTTGGTATCCGCAGTCATTTTCCCATTTGGTCACACATTTCTCTGACGAAGGTTGCTCTGGAGGCCGTTCACGTACACACGATCACGCTTTCCTGTATCTATCGTATGATGTTTTTGTTATCCGTTTTCGCATTATTTTTCTTCGATTCGTTGTTCGTTTGTCCCGTGTTTGTGTGGTCTTTTTTTCGGTTTTCGTATGATTGTAAAGTCTCGTTGGAGTCAAGACAGTCGAGATTGGACAATCGTACACGGTTGTAAGTCTCTGCATGTTCTATCGGTATGTTCTATCGGCACGTTCTATCGGCCAGATTAGCGGTGGAATATCTTAAAAGGGAAATTGAATTTACCCTACAAGGACAGTGTTTCCTGAGGACTTGATAGATTTCGTTGAAGACTGATATATCATTAGTTTCTTATTTGATAGATTTGGTTATAGTGAATGAGTTTTGTGG
>BPTQ01000008.1:320396816-320576953 GCA_019973895.1 Chrysanthemum seticuspe
GATCAAGTGGTGCTGCCCACTCCTCTCCAGATCCTGATGCGGTTAATCGACCCGATAAGGGATCTGGTGCCACCACTCTTCTGCAACAACAACCGCCTGTTGAAGACACTATTGAGTATGATTTTGAGAAGCAGGAAACTGAGAAAGAAAAGTCTAAGGATGACGAGGATGATTATACAAAGTTTCTTCTAGACAGTCCAACTCAATCAAAGGAGAAAACCTCAGAAACTCCTAAGGACATGAAGTCTCCTCATGTCTCCTCATCATCGGACTCTTCATCTCATTCATCACCACCACCATCAACTAAGTCAACCAGATCATCATCCAAATCCGTGAAGAAACCACCTAAATCTTGGATTTCTCAAACACATGCAAGAATTGTGAAAGCTGTCAAACAAGTTAGAAAGAAGGACATGCTTCAAAGAAAACTTAATTGGTATGCTGAACAAATGCAGTACTTACATGATGAGAACGACGGGATGCGGAAAGATAGGAAAGCTATTCAGGAATTCATGAGAAGTCATCGTCAGGGGGAATTGAATGAAATGATTGAAGGTTACACTCAAAAGTACCTTCAGGATGTCGTTCCTAAAGTCCAAAAGGAACTGGAGAAGTCAGCAAGAGAACAAACCCACAAGTTTCTTCTCGACACTGTCCCCAGTGTGACAAAAGAAGTATTTTCCAGATAACTCACCCCTAACATCGTAGCATTGGTCAAACATACAATGGCAAAAGAAGCTGATCTCTCTGAATCTGAGCTAATCGCGAAACTTGTGATGCAAATGTCAAAGAGATCTGGAACGTTTACTTCAGATGAAGCTAAATTTTTCGAAATTCTACTTGACTATCAACTCATATCATCATGCAAGGAGTCAGCCATTCAATCCAAACGACCAAGAGATGATGATGATAAGGATAAGGACTCTGCACCTAAACGTCAGAAGCAGTCTGGTCAATCTACATCTATGCCACCTCCTCCACCACGGACTTCTTCTCAACATAAGTCTCCTCCACCTCAGTCTTCTACTGACAAACCTCGGGACGATTCCGAGTTACCACCCCTGACTCATAAAACTGGTGATCACTTTGAGTATACGGGTGGTGACGATGAAGAGGTCCTTGAGCCCCAACAACAACCCACCTCACCAAAACAAGTGCAGAAACCAAAATCATCATCAAGGCTTTCAAAACAGAAGAAGAAAACGACTCTGAATGACGTCGTATCATGGCTTGATGACGATAAAACTGCAGAATTTGATTGGTTTGCTACTCTTGTTAACGACTCTCCCTACCCTGAAGAAGGTCAAGAATTGGTAGACGGTAGTACTCTGGAGCATGCAAAAATCTTGCAAGAAAGATTCCGTGTGAAGAAGATGACGAAATCCGAGTTGAAGCGCATCAAGAATGAAGCATTCCTTCTCTTGAAAAACACCTCGGAAAGTGCAATCGAGGTTGAATATCACCTTGAAAACATTGCTCGAGCCATGTCTAACAACATGGATTGGCTCAACCCAGAAGCAAACATCGACTTCACTAAACGGAACAATCCTCCATATTACACTGACTGGACCAAACCTCTACCTACAATCGGCCAACCAGATGAACCAAGGATTCCCTTCAGATATTTCTTCAACACAGACCTGGAATTTCTTCTCCATGGTGGCGATGGTTCACGAAAATACGCTACATCATTGACTCTTCCATTCCCAGCGGCTATTTACTCAAACTGCATAGCTATCGAGGAACGTGCAAATCACTTGTTTTCTGACAACGTGCAAGCATACGACCAAGATGCATTGTATGGGATTCATCATTGGCCTGAACGCCGAAGAATCTACTACAGAAGCTGCCTGGTTTAGAAGTCTCAACATGACGTGTATTGCTCAAAGAACATCGTGGCCATCAAACACATTGATCTCAAGTCTAATTGGGACTACACATTCTTGAAGAATATCATAGTCAAACGACAAGATGAACAGGACTATGAATTCTCAGAGGCTGACTTTGAGAACTTGTCACTCAACGACATCGAAGACATGTATCTTGCCAAAGTACAGGGTCGTATGAGACAATTCTCGACTGAAATTCAACGTGAATTCATCAAGTCAGTTCTCATCTTCATTAGACGCATTGTGATCAAAGAACGTGTCGAAGATATCCAGATGGCTGTTGAATCATATCAGAAACGTGTAAACTTCACTCCACCACAGCTTGATCTACCTGACATCAACCAGCTCAAACAACTTACGCTCATCAGCAAACCTTTCGGCATTGTTTACCGCAGTGAACTTCGCAGAAATTGCTTAATGGCGTGTAGTGAGCTCCATAAATTCGGGGATCATACCTTGAAAATGGTTAGGGATGGATTGGCGTACAGATTGAAGGATATACGCTTGAAGGTTGGGAATCCTAAGCGCTGGAACTCTCAGGATAGAAGGGATGTGAGAAGGATCATCACCATGATTGATGAACGGTTGTTCAGAAGGGATCAGTTCAGACGCTTGGAGAGCTATGTTGGTGGTCGACCCAGGAGAAACATCACCGGATTTCAACGCCCTGTGCGCACTCCTGGGAACATCACTGCACTTCCTGGTACCCCTTGAATTGTTTCCTTCATATGATTTTGGATGTATGATTAAATATGTGGATGGCTTGTGCACACATTACAGTGTACAACCCGCAATTGTCAAGAAAGGACCCTGTGGTACGCCTCAGTGCCACAATCCTTATAAAAGGAGCGAAAGCTTCTTATTTTTTTGAGTAAAACCTATCAAACCTTTCATTTTTTTCAAGGTTTTGCTCAAAAAGACAAGTACTTCCCCATATGATTTCAAAACCTCAACCGTTTATATCACTAGTTGAGGGGGAGTATTTGATGAAAACTTTGTTCACAAATAGTTCACAGTGGTCACTCTTCCCGCAACACTCAAAATGGTCATATTTATTCTCAAAATGTTTCAAAAATAACATCTTATATGCCATTTTTGAGGGGGAGAAAATTATGTGATAAGAAATATGTTGTACAAAATGCAAATGAATCTGTGTACCTCAGACTTAACCTACGAATTGACGGTACTAAACTGTTTGTAACTCGAAAAGACTTGTCCTGGACGGGTAATAATTTCAAGCTAGTTCGCTAGTAATGTAAACGTGTCTCGCAAAGGACTTGTCTTAGTAGAAGGTACCATTCGAGAAGCTCTTGATAGACATGAACTCTGACGGGTATGACAATCTTTCGAGGTTTGTCTACACCTTCAAGGTAGTTATTAGAGCTAGTTGTCACCTAAAAGCTGACAATGTATCTCTTTAACTATTCAACGTAACCGTGTCTCGCGGGAGATTGTCTATCTTTAGTGGATCAATTCAGAAAGTGCGCGCTCTTTCCTCACTGTGCATTTAACCATTAAAACTATTAAGCACATGTGGAGGGGGAGTATTTATGCAAAAACTTATCTCTCACTGTGGTTCAAACATGTTTTTCATCTACAAACCCTTTGAGAGATATTTTTTACTTACAGTGGTTAAAATGGCAAACATAGGATAGTCATGGAGTTATAAGGTGACTAAGGTTAGGAATAATCGTCCTATGATCCGCCAGAGCCGGAGGGATCTACCCAAGGACACTACCACTAGTTAGTGTTAGAAGTCCTTAGGAATGATTATAAAAAGGAGAAAATGAGAATCGGAGAAAGAAGGAGTTGAAGAATCAAAAAGAAATGTAAAGTAAAGGGTGAAAAGAAATAGCCCTCCAGATTATTCAACTTAGGGCAGACACCGGGTTCAATTCATATGCTACTGGTTGTCACTTAGTGACACCGGTATTGAAGAATAAAAGTCGTCATGGACCCAGTGACGCATGCACTAAACCTTCTTAGCCACTCAAGTTTCTCTCAACAGAAGCTTGTTTCATTCTCACAGGGAACCCTACATAAACTATTGGCTTTCTCTTAGAGATCGCTGGTATTGAAGAAGGAGACCCTCTCCCTAGTCTCCGCTCAGGAAAACCAAAACGCACTATTGAGTCTAGAGCCACGAGATTCATCAAATGATCTCTTAGGAACACTTGACATTTAATCACTTGTTGATCAACAAATAAGATCTTCAGTGATTCAGTGGTTCATATCGAGTCCTTCACAGATCTTAGCAATCTGTCGAGAACATTTATGAGAGGTTCACATCTGTGATCCTCAATGATTGAATGGAAACTCCTGCCAGGGTCAACATCAAACAGCCCTGACAGCAGGTCGCTTCGGTAACTCCCCGTGGATTACGCGGAGTGTGTCTCAAACGGTCTACAGTCGTGAGGTGATGCTTCGGTGTACCTCAGCGACTCATCTGAACTGTAGATGTACTTCGGTACATCGCGTTATCTCACTTGTGGGACTCCAGTTCAGGAACGGCCTTTGTAAGAATTAGAGTTGTGTTTTCACACTATGCTGTTAACACTCTCGAAGTTCAAACTTGTAAGTGCCGGAAACCGCTTATTTCTAACCGTTTGCAATGTTTTCTTCTTATGGAAGCTCCGGAGCGGGATGATCGTGCTGATTCTTCTCATGCTCACGCCAACATCATCACTAATGGAAGTTCTATTCGAATGCAACACAACAGTCAGAATGATTCTTCATCAACCAAAGAATCTACAAAGTTAAAGACTTAAAGAACTTCATCAGTATTGATTTCCACCGTCAAAGAGCGTGTGAGCATGTTGAAGAATGACGTGGAGACACTGGAGCAGCGAAGCAGACCTGAGGCAGACTGATGCAGACAACAACATACTATCACTTTCACCACGAAGAACAATGATCAAAGAACAAAGTCAATGATGACGTCAAAGCAGAACTGTTCAAAGTTAACGATCTCTCTACACTGGGGAGATTGTTCGAATCAAGACTATTCCTCTCACAAGAAAGAAGAATGTCAGATGACGTCAATGCTACTATTACATCAACGCCTTCACCGTTTACAGTCATATATACTTGAGGGGGAGATTGTTGGAATCACTCCTAAACAGTATTTCAAGTATTTATATTTCATATGTAATAGGTAGCTTTATTATGGCCTTTATGTTTGTTTAAGGTCCAGCTTATGTAGAAGGCCCATAAGCTGAGGCCCAAGCCCAATAAGGAATAGGGAAGGAGAGGGAGTGTTGCCCTAGCTCCTTGCCTATATAAACTCTTGTAAACCCTCATTTGAGGGTTGGTTGTTCATTTTATTCATTCACTCATTCTCTTTCTCTTAACCGTGGTTATTCATACGTGAGTGTGTGTGTGTTTCATGTTCAATCCGCCTCTTCTCCTCTCTATCTCTTTCATATGAGCTTGTGTTGTAAAACTAGTGACCTAACAAGAACCATTTCACATCATCATAATTTAGTTGATTCCATATTTCCCCCATTCTTTAAACACGTAGTTTTCAACCACCAGAAAGGCCACTCGTTTACCAGTAAAATACCCATACAACGTGTTTCTCATTCTACCATTAAATTCCATCACCGACGACATGGGTATCTTTAGTTCAAACTAATCAGATTTTGAGCTCTCCAAATCAAGTGTTCGAAAATGTACCTTGTTTAATGTCTTTTCAGCATGAACTACATTTTCAAACGATATAGGAAAATGCTTGTTTGATTTGTTGATAGCCTGTGACAAGAGATGATAAAAAACATTGTGTATTTCATCACCAGAACACCCAACAACAGCATCACCAATGGCAGAGTTAAGATCTTTGCTTTGTCCTTTAAAGTCATTAGCTAACTTATTAGGTTTTAACAGTTGCCCATCATTTACCAATAACACTAATTTACCCTAAAGCATAAGGATTTCGATGACACAGATCTGTGCAGCCAAATAATCTGATTTTTTTGCCTTACAAGTGCATCAAATAAAGTTGTAACGGTCCCAAATCACCATCATTTTTATCGGAATTCGGTGTACCAAAAGTAACATTCACATTAGTACCATTAGCATTCACATTTGAATCCATCTTCACCTTTATTCCGTCTTTCTTACGTCCACCCCATTTCCCTCATGTGTCCAGAAACCCACTTTTCATACTTACACCATGAACGATCAAGCAAACCACACAGGACCACTACTGTGAAAATTAGAATGAACAAAGAAAACCCTAATCGATGCTAGGGTAATAATCAATCCAATATAGTGGTCGATCTCAACCAGAGAAAATATATAATAGTAAACGATCAATAGCAAAAAAACTGCGACTTTAATAGAAAAACGTTATAAACCTTAACCCTAATGCGATACAAAACCCTAAGCAAACTAAGGATTCTACCGGCCACGATAGATTCAATAGAATGTTTGAGGATTAAGAAATGAGAAGAATGATTAGAGAACGAATGAGTTGTTTAGGGTTCTTTTGGTCGCCACAAAAGAGAGTATTTTTTTTGTTCTGTTTGTAACTACACACTTACGTAGAGTCATAATTAAATCTTTTGTAACACGAATGCCTTTACCTGGAGACCTTGAGATATTTCATAATCTTAAAAAGCAATTCTCAAATGATACTTAAATGGAGAATGCATAAACTTACTTGGACAGTAAACAACATATGATATATCATGCCTAGTATTAGTTAAATAAGTCTGTTTCCCATCAACATTTGATACTCAGTTATATTTTCAAGTAAAGGATCATTATCAGTTGAATGCTTGGTAATGACCAGTTTAGATTTCAAAGGAGTTAAGCAATATTTCCTTTGATTAAGGCAATTTCCCTTTTCAATGTTAAAAAACTTCAATCTCAAGAAAGTATTTATGTTTTCCTAAATCCTTAATCATGAACTTGGCTTTCAAAAATATTTTAAACTTCTTAATTTCAACAAGATTATTTCCAGTAACAATAATATCATCAACATAGGCCAGTAATGCAATAAATATACCATAATCAGACTCAGTAAAGAGTGAGTGATCACTTTTACTTTTACTAAATTCGTTTTCAATTGAAGCAGAAGTAAGTTTGGCATTCCATTGTTTAAGAGGTTTCTTTTAACCATATAAAGATTTTTTTTAGTCTATAAACCTTAGTTTCATTAGCAGGAAAATAACCTTCAGGTGAACTCGTATAAACAGTATCATCCAGATCACCTTATAAGAAAGCATTATTAACATCTAACTGAAACACAAACCGGCACAACAAGATTCAATAAACATCTAATAGTAACCATCTTAACAACTGGAGTAAAAGTATCATAATAATCTATGAGTTGCGATCCCTTAAAAAGGGAGCAACCTTAAAAAGTGTAGAAAGCCTATGAGCTATTATCATGTGTCTCCCACCCACTCTCTTTATTTTTTTATTATTATTTTTGGTTAGGGGCAATTCGGTCCTTTTAACTCACTTTTTTTATTCCACCCTAAACTTCAAACGTAAATATCTTTAAAACGAAAAATTTTTACAAAAAAAACGATTTCACCATAATTTTTCAAATTCAATTCTCTTTAATTTGGTATGCATTTTGATATATAAATCACAAGCTTTTTTCAATTTTTTAAGTGGGTGTTGATTTTCTTGAAATCTTTGACATTTTCGGCTATAAATTATCTAGTTTAAAGGCCGAATTATGCAAAAATCAAAACACGAAAGTTTTAGCTTTTTAGCCATTCTTCAACCAGAAATTTGAATCACTCAAATCCAATATGATATGAGCGAGATATCGTACGTTAAAGATGGTGTTTTAGTCATATTTAGTGCACACAAAGTGTTTGATAAAATGCCTAAAAAAGATTTTTTTTATAAAAGTACATTTAAATGCACTAATTAGTGTACCACAATACATCTTTTGTTATTTTTGTTATTTTTAACTTTTTTTAACTGATGAACAAACACTTAATGATGAACAAACTAACTGATGAACAACAAGCAACTGATAAACTGATGAACACTGTTACCATAACTGATGAACATTGTGATTTTTTTAGACAATTGATGAACATTATAATTTTTATTTATTGATGAACAATATTTTTTATTGATGAACAACAAGCAACTGATAAACTGATAGAACACTATTACCATAACTGATGAACATAGTGATTTTTTTAGACAACTGATGAACATTATAATTTTTATTTATTGATGAACAATATTTTTTATTATGTTGTTTTGTTCATCAGTTAGTGTGTCAGTTGTTTTTCAACTTGTTTTTGTTCATCAATTAGTGTCGATGTTTTTCAATATGTTTTTGTTTACCAGTTATTGTTTTTTGTTCCTCAGTTAGTGTCAATTATTATTCATCATATTTTTATCATTAAATATTGTTCATCAGAAGTATGTCTTGTTCATCAGTTAATAATAACTGATGAACAAGGGTAACTAATGAATAAAAACTAACTGGTGATATTGATGAACACAAGTAAAATGTGAAGACAGGTGATGAACAAAATCTCGTTTTGATGAATAGAAGTATGTCTTGTTCATCAGTTAATATTGTCCATCACCTCATCAGTTAATATTGTCCATCACCTCATCAGTCTTGGAACAAAGACTAATTGATGAACAATACTAACTGATGAACAAGATTAACTGATGAACAAAGACTAACTGATGAACAAAATGTACATTTCTTTAAGAAAATTAACGGTTAAAAAACTCACTTTTTGAATCTTATATTAATAAAATGATTAATAATGCGTTGTGGTAAAAAAAATTAGAGCATTTGACGCAATTTTAACACTAAAAATCTAAGCTAGACATTTCATCAAACACTAAAACGTCATTTTTAACGGGTGATATCTTACTCATATGACATTGGATTCGAGTGATTCAAAAACCTGTGTAAAGAGTAAACGAAAATCTATAACTTTCATGTTTTAAGTTTTTCACGAATCAAAATTTATGAGAGTAAAAAATAGGGATGAAAATGCCCAAAAAATCAAGAAAATTAACACACCTTTGATATGTAAAAAAAAAGTTTCAAAATTTTTAACAAAATTTATACCAAATTAAAGAGGATTAAATTTTATAAATTATGGTGAAATCGGTTTTTTTAAAAGTTTGTCGTTTAAGAGACATGTGCGTTTGAAATTTGAGGTGGAAAAAGAAAAATGGGTCAAAAGACCATATTACCCCTAGACGAATTTTATGTATAAATGAAGGTGGGGGACACATGTCACATTATGAATGGCTTTCTACACTTTTTAATTTTATCACACTTTGAAATAGATCCCCTTTCTATAATCTATACCCTCTCTTAGATTATATCCTTTTGCCACACGTCTAGCTTTATATTTTCCTATTTCTTTGTTAGACTTAATTATATACACCCACTTTCATCCTATAGCTTTTCTATCCTTAGCAGTGGTGGAGCCAAGAAATACAAGTATGGGGGCGAAAGCAAATCAACGTGTCAATAACATGTTAAGATATTTTTTTAGTGTAACGAGTCGGGTCGGGTTGTGTTATATGCGTTAAAGCTCCAATTAACGTGCCCAGTTCTTTTTAATTCGCTTCACAGTATCAAAAATCATACAATGACGAACAAAAACTATAAACTTCTCAGTTCTCATACACACAAATAATAGCTGAACAAAGTATTAAAGTTTACTATTCCTAAATAAAATAAATGGTTGTAGCTTGTAGGAGTTATAGACTTGTAGGTACCAAAACAATAAAACTATCAATATATTATTATATTAAATTATATTTAATTAGGAAAATAGGTGTAAAGCGTTCAAGTAGATAAATATCATGTGGCTATTAATGATTTACCTTTCATTTAAAGTAGCCAAAGTTCATCTTCCTCCCTGTTCTTCTTTCACCATAACAAATTAACGAGAGGAAAAGTAGAGAACCGAATACTCATCATCATAAAAACCATCTTCTCACTCTTGTTATTTACTTTTCAGTTAAGCGATTAAATCGTTGTCATCCAGAGCTCAGTGAAGACGTGAGGGCACTGAATTTTATGGGTTGAGGGCAATGGAGATTTTTTCTTTAAATTTGACATTTTTTCGTATTAATATAGTATGTCTATACAAGATTTGTTGGGGAACGTCCCCCCACAAGTCTTCATATGGCTCTGCCCCTGATCCTTAAGTAATTCAGTTAACTTCCAAGTATAATTTCTAAGCAAAGCTTCCATTTTATTATTCATAGCATCAGTCAAGTGAGTGTGTTTAAAGCTTAAAAAAACTTTGGTTCAACAATTTTGTTAAGCCTAGTTACAAAAAAAATTCAACACTCAACTTTGAGTAACTGGCATATTTTACTAAACCATATTTCAGTTTAGTGTCAATTACAAAATCATTAAACTTTTTTTGGAAAAACAGGTGTTCTTGAGGACATTCTCAAATTTGTAACATCATGAGCATCAATGTTAAGATTTTGATCAACATTACCTTCATATTCATTTTTTTATTTCTTCAAGTAATTGTTAGCCTCTCATCCTCCTCGGTAGAGTTGTATTAACTGCTTTTAAGAGATGAAATCTCATTACCACTGTTTGAGAACTCACTATGAGTTCCAACATTACCACTAGATTGAGGATATGGACTACCTTCACTTTGTGAAATATTTTCACTATTCAGGTTTGCTACTCTCTCTTCATCATTGGGTATCTCACGATATTCATTATCAAAAATTTTAAGTGATTTAAATCTTGAAAAGCATTATCAGAGTTAAAGACACTAGTTAAACCAACACCAGAACTTTTGAAAGGAAATACATTTCCAAAAAACTCAACATCTCTATAAAAGATAATTTGATGCTTATCAAGACTATCTAACTTATAACCTTTCATAAACTTAGCATGTCCCTTCATTATACACTTCTCAGACCTACTACCAAGCTTATCAGAAACATTCAGAATAATAGCAAAGCATAAACAACCAAACATTCTTAAATGTGAGAGAGTAGGAGTTTGTTATATATCAATTAAAAAGTAGACCTTCCATTTAGCGCATAAGAAGGCAATATGTAATCAAATGAATAGCAGTTAGAATATACTCACTCAATAATTTTATACGTATTTCTCCTAAAACATAAGGGATCTAGCTACATTCAAAAGATGCATATGTTTCCTCTCAACAATGCCATTAGGTTGTGGAGTATAAGCACAAGAGGTCTGATGAATAATACCTTTATTTGCTCAGAAATTATTACTACCTCCATCCCACATTAAGTGTTCACATGACTTTTTAATTCTTTTGTTTGTGTTATATAATACTTAATGAAAATTACACAAATAGAAATACATTTTAAAACTTAATCCATTCATATATCTTGCATCAAGCATTATATAACACGAATAAAAATATTTAAATTCAAAATTGAAGTAAAAAAACTTAAATAAGTCATACTTGACACTTAATATGGGACGAAGAGAGTAATAGTTTGATTAACAAACTCAGTACCATTGTTAGTTATGAAAATCTTAGTTTTCTTTTTAAATTGATTTTCAATCGGATTATAAAAACCAGTTATGTAATATGACACTTCTTATTTAGTTTTAATAATGTATACCCAAACAGCCCTTGTATAATCATCCACAATAGTCAAAAAGTATTTATAACCTTCTTTGCTAGGTATACTATAAGGACCTATAAGTCTAAGTGCACAAATTCACCTAAAACAGTTGAGACATGATCACTTAAGGAAAAGCATCTCTAGTTTGTATAGCTCTTTGATACACTTCACAAACAACATCTTTAGATTTAGGGTGTGTTTGTTTTTTTTTTAAAAAGTCTTACTAGCCCTTTTACTCTTACCAGTAAGAGGAGGGCAGATGTTTTGCTTGTTTATTTTTTTCTTTTGAGTCAGACACAGTTAGACATATAACATCTTACTCAGTAAGAGGTGGGGGACTTGTCTTACTGCCTCTTACTCGATAAGGGATTAAAGACTTGTGTTAATATAATATATTTGATGGTTTATTAACTATGTTATATTTATAATAAAAAGTCTTGTTCATATTTACATAAGTTACTTATTATCGCATTGCATTGGTTTAATAAAAAAATTGCAGAAACGAGCACTTACAATCATTCGGACATCAATTATACAAAAACAAACAACATTATTCCGTTCAGATTTAGACTTTCTAACAACCTCTTACTGGTAAGATGTGGTAGTCAGATTCAGACCTAAAACATCTTAATGAAACAAACACACCCTTATTTTCAAACTAAAAAATTTCTTTTAAAATATTTAAAACATGCTCTGCACGATTACCAAATCTGCAGTAACAATTATGCCGAGATAAACCAATAAAGCATTTGAATAAATCTTTTCAGTCACAATACTTTTTTTTATCATTATTAAAATAGTACAACCCACCATACTGTTTGCCAGTTGATGCAGGTTTTACTGACCATGTTTTAATATTTATAATTACTCGTTATACCTATGGTCTACCCTAATGCACTAACGGGCAGTGTACCCGGTCGTGTGTAGTGTAGTATTCGGTAAAACCGAGGTCGTCCCCAGAGCTATGTGAGTGGATTTAAACTAAGTCTAAGTGTCACAGATTCTAATATGATTTCGATATGGAATTAACTAATTAACTACTAAAGCAGATAAAGGCAAAGGTTGTGATCAATAGAGGAGATAGAGGTGATAACCTAGTTACTCATCCTAATTAGTAGTTTTTATGTCTAATTACTTCCAATTACTTCAGGTGGGGTCAAAGTCGCTAGAACAGCATTTGGTCAGTTCGTCCTAACCTATCAGCAAAGGGTACCACTGGAGAAGTCAGGTGTCCCCTCATAAGTCCAGTTGTTCCTGGTCCCCTAAGCCAAGTCATTAAGTACCACTACATGCTAGATTCATAATAGTGAGTGCCGGGGCGCTAGCAATTTAAACACTCACCCCTTACTTCTTAAGTTCATCCAAACGGTAGGTGATCAGTTGGTCAAATCGCACAAGTAGAAAGGGTCGTCGGTTGGTCATATCTTACCCTTCCCGTCTCAGTCTACTTACTTAGGGTCAGCTGGTCATATCTCTTAAGTAACTAGCCTCTACCTCCATTCAAAACTACCAAAATAAGGGTAGCTACCAATAAACTATGCATGCATACACTTAGAAATAATTATACGGAAGCAATGTAAACGCAAACAAAACAACTAAAGAATCATAACTAGGCCAGCACCAAGAGGTGCTTAGCCGCTCATATTAACTATAACAATCAATTCAATGTTTAATGTCATGAAATACATGAATTGAGAATAAAGAAAAAATAAAAAGCTAATGCTTATCGTAGGGGAGTGATTTATCCCTTGGAGATAGCTCCGTATGCTCCTCTAGATCTGCCTTCGACTTCTTCTCACGTTCCTGAATGTTGTGTGTGAAATGGGATGATTTGAAATGCTGGAAATCGTGGGGTATCTATAGGCCAGATCTGGTTACGACGTAACTAATTATAAGAGTTACGCCGTAACATACAATTCTTCGTATTTTGCACTAAAATGCTGGTTACGGCGTAACCTCTGGAAGGAGTTATGTCGTATCTTCAATAAATCTTGGTTACGTCGTAGTTGTTGCATGAGTTACGGCGTAATTAGTAGCGGCACGGAACCTCATTTGACCTAATATGGTTATGTCGTAATCTTCAATAGAGTTACGCCGTAATCTTCTGTTAAGTTGGTTTTCTGAGCCACGCTTTAGTTACGGCGTAATGTGAGAGAAGAGTTACGCCGTAACTTCTTCAAAGTGAGCATACTATGATAAATCTTCAATAAACTCTCCAAATCCGCGTCTCTTTAGCTCCAATGCTCGTAATTTACCTGAAAGTGAAATATAATGGAAAAAAAGCGTAGTAAATCCATATAAATGATATAAATTACAAGCATTATCGGGGGAAATTGACACTTAATATTCAAGATAATTTGATGTTATCAACAGTCCTTGTAGAAAACGCAGTATAATAGATGATAATTTTAAAATTTTATTTAACCATTAAACATGTGATTGATCAGATCAAGTTGCACAATGGAAGATTTAATTAAAATCACACTTTATACAAAAGGTGTTCTTCCATGAACCCATATACACCAACATTTAATTAATCATATATAAACAATATAATACATACCTTGTGCAAACCAGCACGCACGAACAGTTGTAGATCTTGATCATCATCTTCTTCATAGGAATTGCAAATAGTAGTCACGAACCATAATGATCATTATCTCATAATGATGAACCAACCACCTTTCACAAGCTCCAGGTAAAAGTAGATCTGACGCTTAGTTAGTGCACAAACTAACACTCAAGCAACTTCCTTCATGTAATACACAAACACATAAATGTGTTTGTGTGCGTGTGCAAGTTGACGACCAAAGGATGGGGATGGACGAAATCAAGGTTTTGAATTTTTGGTGAAGGATTAGTCAATTATGTCAAAATATAGTTGTATTTATAGACCTCATAACCCTAAAAAAATATTCTAGAATATTCCTTTATGTTAGGAAAGATTTCTTTTAATTATTTAAACGATATAACATGTATCCAAAATGTAAACCTATCTATTAGAAAAGTATACATTTTATTCAAATTAAAGATATCATTTTCTTCCACCAAACGAAATCCCTAAAGGAATTTCATCCCTTTTCGATGCCTAGCCATCCAATGGGCTTCCTTCAAATTTGGCTCAAGTCTATTGGTCCAATAGTTAATTAGAAGTTAACATAATTAAAATCGATTACTAATTAAGTCCAATTATTAATTAGCCAATTCCATTTCATCTTTAATTATTGTAATCACTAATATATAAATTCCAATTATTAATTATTATGTTATATCATGCATGTTAATACAAATAAACCGTAAAAACGTTTATTCATATTTTGCGATCTCGTTATATTTATTTGATAACAAATATAAAGTTATCATAAGTAAAATTATAAGAATAGATGTTATTTTTGTAAAGTATATATATTTGGTCATTCACATAAAATGTTGTAATAATTTATTTGTTGTAATAGTTTATATAATAGGATTGGTAATATCCAAGACCCATGTCCCATACCCATGGAGCTAATCCATAACCCATGACTCATTGCATGACATCATGCATGAAATCATGTTGGGTATTATCCATGACCCATGACCCAAGACCCATGACATATTGTCTAGATACATTGTATCTTGTTGAGTACCCATGACCCAAAGTCCATGACCCATGGCTCATACCCATAACCCATAACCCGGTTTGCAACCCAAAATCCAGACTGGTATAACCCAGACTGCCGGATCCCTAGTTTTGCACTGGCCGGATCCCCCAAGTGAGGGATCCGCCTGAACCGTGGGACAGAAGGCTTTTTGTGCCTATAAATAGTGAGCCATTTCTTTATTGTTACTCACCCTTCTTCTTACAACTCTCTCATATATTATCTCACTCTTCCGACCTCTGATCATTTGATCATTTTAGTAGTTCTTCTATCTTTTGTTGTGATTCTCATATAGGTCATTCTCAAAGGCGAGGTCAAGCTATACTACAAGTCATCCAAGCAAAGGTTCCTTGATTGATTTTTCCATCCACAAGATTTCTGTAGCAAGATCTTCTCATTCATATTTCACATAGTTGTTGTGTAATAGTTGTGTAAAGGTTTAGTTCTACCTCGTGGAAGAACTCGGTATTTAGCTTTGTACCAGAAAAAGTGTAAGCGACGTTGTGAGGCTTCTCCGCCGTGTTGAAGGAGCTTGTTGACATAGTGCTTGAACTCTCAAGTGGGGTACTCGGGGAGTGGAGTAGGGCAAGGAAGGTGTCCTTGTAGCCGAACCACTATAAATCACTTGTGTCGCTACTTTATATCCTTTACTTTACTTGCTTTCATTATTTACTTTACTTATTGTCTTATACTATCTATCCATCTATACGAATTCACATAAGATCGAATCTAAATCTTTGAAACTTAAATTAAAATCGGTAAAACTATTCAACCCCCCTTCTAGTTTTCCACAATGCACATTAGGGGTGGCAATTTCTGACCCGGCACGAAACCCGACCTGAAACCGACATTAAAATTAACAGGTTTGGGTTAGTCTAAATTGATTTCGGGTCGAGTTTGGGTAGACCCATCTTATCCGTTTATTCAACAGGTCAGTTTCGAGTTTAGAATAAATTAGGCGGGTCGACCCGCCAACTCATTAATTTGTTTTTCTTAAATTAACAATTATTTATATTTTGTTATACGGATCAAATGGGTTAAACAGGTAGACACGAAAACCCGTTTAACTTGTTTAACTCGTGTAATGTGCCAACTTTTGTATATAAAATGAGTTAAATGGGTCAACCTGAAACCCGTTTAACCTATTCAACCCGTGTAACCTATTTAACCCGCTAACCGAAGTATATATACGGGTTAAATGGATCAGGTTCGGTTTATGGGTATACTAGTAAGGGTTGACATAGTTGACTTGATAATTTAAATAGGTTAGGTTCGAGTTAGGGTTTTCTGACCTGCCAACCTTTCAACCCGAACCTTGCCCTAAGTGCCATTTGGATGGCCAACTTTTATTTTAAGATAAAAAATATCAATAACATTAACCAACTCTTTATCGATATAGGTCATGTGTTTGTTAGCTCCAGAATCTATAATCCTACCTTTTGAAGAAATCTTAGAATGAAGATTACTATTTGAAAAAAAAATTGTTGAAATTTTGATTAAATTTTTTGCTTTTATTTAAAATAGTAGCTGCCATATCGGCATGTACATTCTTCCTTTGACCAGTTTTCTCCGTTATGAGATTAATAAGAGTAGAAAGTTGTTCATCAGAAAAAGAACCAGAAGAACTAGATCTGGTAGTGTTATTATTAGAAAACCTTTTACTATTGTTTTGAATATTGTTATTGTTATTTTTCATTCCAAAATTAGGTGGATAACCAATTAGCTTAAAACACATGTCTATAGTATGACCATTATAACCATAATTTTCACAAACAACAAGTCCAACTGTTGGTCTTCTCCTATTATTAGTCATTCTAGTGATATTAACAGTACTTTAATTTGCAAATTGATTAGAAGATTGATTTCTCTAACACATTTTCTTTATCAATATTTCTAGAAGTAAAAACAGAAATATAATTTCTACTAGAAGTACTACCAGAAACAACATTTCTATGTGACTCTTCACTATAAATAATAGCATAAGAACCGTTCACATCTTGTAATGGATCTCTAAACAAAATATTAATTCTGATTTGAATATATACATCATCCAAACCCATTAAAAAAGGCATCAATTTTATAGGTTGATTATGTTTTTTAAAATCCTCAACAGCATGACAAGTACATCTAGGTAATTAAACTAAAGCATAATATTGTTTCCATAATACACTCAATTTATGATAATAATTAGAAATTAAGGAACCATTTTGACTCAGAGAATTGATTTTATGATGCAATTAAAAGTAACAGGCCAGTTAACTCTATCATAAGCTTATTTTCATTCGTCCCACACTTGAGAAGCCCTTCTCGATAAAATTTGCCCAAGAAAGTGTTCTTCAAAAATTGAATTTAAAATCCAACCAAGAACAATAGCATTACATCTATTCCACTGTTTAGCCAACACCTCATCAATATTAGACCTTCTGCATGTACCATCGATAAAACAATCTTATTTCTTCCTTACAAAGCAAGTAAAATAGCACTAGACCAAGCATTATAGTTATCAGTTCTTTTCAATTTAACAGATTCAACAATGAGAGTACAAGAATCATTAGGATGCACTTGCAATGGATTACCAATGTCAAGTTTATTAATCTGAGTTACATTTTCATCATCATAATTAGTTTCATTTCTTTCATAACATTCATATTCATCAAAATCATCACCATGACCTTAAGTGGTAGGTCAAGAGCAAAATTGAAAAGTTCAAGAACAATTAAGCATAACAATAAACAACAAACAAATTATTTAATTAACCACAAATCTCAGGATTCCTTTCCACTTAAGTGGTAGGTCAAGAGCAAAATTGACAAGTTCAAAAACAGTTACAAGCAAATTGATCCCTGAATGTAACAAGCTTACCAATCTTGTTACTTAGAACAAGGTAGGAAATAATTGAAAAAACTGAACTCTGATCTACAATGAACCAAAACATTACGGAAGATCTTACCCAAACAACCAAACCCAAGAATTAGGATTTTTTTCCCATTTCAATTTCAACCAAGAAACCCAAATTCTATCAATAATCAGATGTTATTTGATCTACAAAAGCCTTTTATAATAAAAGCTCTAAATTTAGAAACCCTATTTTTTCCTAAAAATTATGCGTTTTCAACCAAACTTTTCAAGAACAAAGAAAAACCACAAATCTATAGATTAATACAAGTTAATTGACTAATAGAAGCTCTTAGAAGTAAAAGCACCAAGATTAACCAAACTCTAATTTTCAAAATGTGCATTTTCTTTAAAACTTTAAATATTATGTAAACAACAATAGATCTATTAATTAATACAAGTTACTTGACCTAAAAACTCTTAAAAACACCCCCCCCCCCCCCAATTTCTTTTTTTGAAAAAAACGAATCATAGACAGATTGATGAAACATGCTTTGATACCATGTAGAAAACACAATTTACCACACATAAACTTTTTTTCTATTGAATCTTAATTCAACAAATCACAAACTAATCTTAATAAGAAAAAATGAATCAAACCACTCAATTCACCACTGCTACTCAGGTGTGACTCTTTTATCTAATTGACAAAAGTTCTATTACAAAATCAATACTGAAAGCTTTAACAACAGATCTTAAAAGAGAGATATGAATATTTGTGTGTAAGAAACGAGAGAGAAGAAAGAGTATTTTTTTTATCTTGAATAGTAAATCGGCCTTTGTCTTTTTTCCTTAGACAACTTCAAAACCCAAGTCTTGAGATATTGCAAGTCCATGTCCTTCCGTGTCTTTTCTTTTTACTTCCAAAGGCAAGTGTTTGAAACTTTGTCAAAATTGGTCCAAGCTACAAAACAACAAAGTAGCAAAATTAGTCCCTATAGAATAAAGTTTAACATAAACAAATTATAATTTTGACACTTAATTTATAAACTCTAGATGATTTTGTGTATCTTAAAACAAATTGGACAAACATTTGTTAATGCCATTACTAACAAGAACATTGAGTTAATATGCTAGGAAGCTAGCAGGTGGTTTGTCGCCTCTGATTTTCATAATTGGTAGTACTGTGTAGAGGTTTAGAAAGTTATTGCCCAAGCACTTCTAAAATTCACTCACTTAGTAACGTTTTGTTGTGTATACTTTTATTTTATAATGTAGGCGCTTCTGGAATCAGGCTGTGTTAGAAGACCAAAGATAGAACTCACTCTAAGGGTATGTTTGTCAAAATTAGCAATAGCAGTTAGCAGTATTAGTTAACAATAGCAGTTAACAGTAAACAGTAAGCAGTTAGCAGTTAACGGTAGCAATTTATTTTATAAAAGTATTTGGTAGAGTAGTTGTAGTTGTAATAATAATGCATAAAATGACGTAAAAGGTCATACATATTCAAATATAAACTCTTTAAATAAGTTGTGTGGGGGTATTTAAGTAATTTTTTAATTCCACTGCTCTTAAAATGCTATTCCAAAGAGCATTTAGCATTTAGCATTTTTTATTTTTTATTTTTTTCATAAATGATAACTGCTGATCTTTCCAAACAAACATACAACTAATTGCTTAAAAATGCTCTTTTATGCTTCGTGCCAAACACACCCTAAATGATTAACTAGCCCTCCTTTTTAAATTAGATATAGATTATATAGGCTGTTTTTGGTAATGGGTTGAATGGATTTCCATCTCCCCAACCCTCGTAAGGCCCTCTCATGTACATTGTAATTCTCTTTTTCTAGCTTCTTGCTAGGTTCTAATTCAGATACCGGTTTTAAAAAGGGATTGTAGGTGTACTTCATGGTTGTTGCTAAATATCGGTGTAGTGTATCCCGTCGTTAGTAGGGTTTGTGTGACATTTAAGTCGTTATTTGTTGGAGATTAAGTTAGTCGTTTATCCTTTGTAAATTTAGTATTAATGTTTCTTTTTAGTTTGCTCCATGCCTTCATCTTGGAGCATGTATCTTGCTCCTCCAATCTTCTTTCTCTTGTGTGAGCTTTGACAATATCATGCCGTTTCCAAAAATAAAATATTTATTTTCTTTATAGAATGAAGGAGTTGATAAGTAAGTTCGCGAAAGGGGTGATGCTATCACATATTCTCAAACATTAAAATATGTGAATGTGTGATGGTCAAGCTATAAAAGATGATCGACATTATAAGAATCATGTAATTAATCAACGATTGGGATCATCGGTATAACGTCATCCCACATATCTAATTGATAATTCTGGCCAGTTCTTGTAGGTTAGCATATATTCCGTGTGGCTTGTAATTTGGTTGGTATCAATTGACATTAATTTTAAAAGATAATAATATCTTACGAGTATACACCTCATGGTATCTTGTAGGTTAGCATACCAATTTGTCATCAGAAAGAACTATACACCTCATGCTTCTTCTTCTTCTTTTTAGATAATAATACTGTATAAGTTAAAACTTTCAGTTGTTGTTTAGTTGGTTTATCAAGTTTAAATTTCTAGGATCTTCAAGCTCACACGAATTTGCCACTTCCATTTGATATGTCCGCAAACTAGCCAAACTAGATTGTAGTTTACCAAAGACGGATAAACAGTGACGGAACCACGAATATATAGGAGATTAGGTGCATATAATTTTCGTACTATAATATAAGGGATTTGGTTAAAATTAAGTCCATTTTTCATATATTAATGAAGTAACTAAACAAGAACTATAAAAACAGATATTTAGAATGAACCGGGGGCATCAGAAAAATATAAGGTTTTTTTTATATATAAAAATTAACATTAGGAAACAAAATTTCATCGGGATCTCATGACACCATGAGACCTTCTAGTTCCTTCACTGCGGATAAATTAGGAAAACGTACATATAAATGAAACATGCAAGTAAAATAAATTATTCATTTAAAGTACTTTAACATTTTTTATTTTATTTTTTATTTTTTTAATGTGTTAGTCGTTTTTTAAGCTTAAGAGCATTCACAATGGGAGGTCCAAGAAAAGCTTTAAAACTCATGAAAAGCTTCATTTTTCATTTCTTCCTTAATGAGTTTTTGTTTCATATTTATGTAGAATAAAAATGTCCTAAATCTTGAACCTCTTCGTTATTAAATGCATTTGAGTTATGTGAAATGCTTTAAGTTGTAAGAAATTCATGTAAATTGAAGATAAATTTATAAAACTAAAAGCTTTAATCATTGATGAATTGTTATGAGTTTATATTGAAAAAACAGAAAATACAATATACGGTCAGTAAAATAAGAAAAACATGCATGTGAAGAGCTGATCGAGTATGTATATGATGTTTCAAGTGGTGGGAGTCCATTTGGAATTAAATGACACAAATTGAAGGCCTTCATGTCTTTTCATGTTCCTCTTTCTCATGACCTCTCTTCTGCAAATCTAATTAAGCGTCACATAATGAGACATTCACTATTCATATATCCGTCTATTCGTGCTAAGAAAAGACAAAATTGGCGTGATCGTTGTCTCTCGTAAATTAGTTTTTACGATGAAAAATTGTCTCAGGAACCTGTTCCTACTTATTTTAGTTTTGATTTCTAGAATGCTATATTTACTCTTGTGGAGACATGATTTATGATGGGTCTTCAACGTTATTGTGAAGACTGACGACGATGGTGATGGATTGGATGTGGGAAAATGCACAGACCGTTGGCGCGCTGAGACAAATAAAATTAGTAAGGTGTTCACCAGAAGGATGATTTATGAGTGAGGTTGGGATTAAAATACATAGACTTTAACTCTTTGTGATCATAATCTATTACTCCAAATATCTAATATACTTAGAAGCTAGATACCTTACCGTTTGAATTATACACTTTGGCTGATTTGTTTAACATGTTTACATATTAGCTTAAACTTGTAATTTTAAAATGCAACAAGTCTTTATATGTCTACTACATGTGGTAATGGGAGGTGTGTACTACTATTGTTAATAGTATTTATTGAAAAGCTTAATGGATAATTAATGGCAATCATTTCCAAAAAACATGGGGGAAGAATAAGTCATGTTTTAGGGTCAAATCTTGTTTAATAGTAGTGGGGTGGTGGTTTAAGCCTAACATGATCTATCATTTGTTTCAACAAACTTCCAAATAGTCAAAATAAAACCCTTTTTTTCTTAGAAATTAGGTCAAGCAACCAGAATTTCAGTTTCTTATAAGACTTATGATATGATTTAATATGAGACATGTTTTATATTTAGATGAATAATGCAAGCCAGTCTTATGATTCATGAATCAAGACTTGAGTTATGTGAAGTATCGAATATAATACAAGACCTTAATTAACTCAAAATCATGTTTCATGACATGGGGTCATGTATGTTTTTCACATATTGCGGATAATGTCTTCCACACTTGGATTCGAAAGCATGGTGAGTGAATTGACGATGAGTTTTCGTCAACGTGATATGCTATGATTAACACATTTCGCCACATGAAAGCGTTAACACACCAGGACAACATTAGCTACATGCGCTAGCTATTAATGCTAACTTGAAAAGATGTCGTACTTTGGTCATATATATGGTATATGTGTTGTGTCACATTCTACAACAACTTAAGAGCTTTTGATTAAATTTCTAAAGATTGTTCAAATGACATACAACATAGACAAAAGCTGCTAGTAAGTGATTGCCAAGACCAACTACTGTCAAGGGAATCAAATCTAGTTTTCGATCCTACTCTTTTCACACATGTTAAGCTTTGTTGGATTGTGCCAAACTCTAAAGTTGGTTGTGAAGACGTAAATGTCTCTAGGCTAGAATGTTTACCAACTTGGATTCAGTTGTTAAAGCCCAAAACAATGGAATAATCCTGTATATATGACCCATTAATTCCAATAATTGGCCAAAATGATAGCCTATGCTCGAAACATAGTACATGAGATGACATTTACCGATGCAAATAAATATGTACAGACTTCTTGGAAGTATTCAAAGCATTTGATCTGGGATACCAATTAGCTCAAAGAACACAAGTTATATGTGAATGGTAGAAATAACTCAATAAGCATTTTCGGGGTCCTCCTAAACCATATTTTTTTCATTCACTTGGATCAAATTGCCACGTCTTTTCATATGTGTTTCAAGTTAAAAACAGTGCAACGTGCACCATACGAGAGAATCAGTGAATGGCTGGTCGTGCTGAAATAAGGAATCAATGATCATAAAACCAAAATACACCCATTCAAATGCTTCATTATATCAAGATAAGTTTTTGCTTCAATATAGAAAGCCAATGTAAACCAAGCATGAGTTGGTAGTGCAATGTCAATATACACATGCATATTAAGCATAAATGAAGGTATTGTCTCAAGACAATGTGTACTCATCAAGAATTGTAGTACCAATCCACATGCAATCTGATGAACAAAATGTATTCCAATCTTGCCCCTATATGAATGCAAAGGGCTACAAATAGTACAAGGTAGGTGTTGCATATGGGATGCTGGAAAATAATGTTCATATATACATGTTTCTAACACTATTTTGGTAATGGGTAAATTGGTAAAATGGTTTCTGAGGCTTCTTTTGTCTCAAGAAACAATGTTATGTCAACCACTCCATAAGAAAGCCATTTGTGACAGCATAATGCTAGAAGGATGAAAGCCACAATCACATGATATGCTGGAAGGCCATGACCAATGTGCATGCATGTTATTACCACTTTTTTTTGGTAATGGCCATTTCTCTAAAAATGTTGCTTGATGATTCTTTGGAACTCTCATGGAGCAAGTCTATTAAAACTACTCAAACAAAGGCTCAAGCGACCAAGAACGTGTCACTAAAGCCAAAAGCCTTCCCATAACATGATATTTCTACATGATATATTGACAATGTCCAATTACATGGTCTTGAATCTTGACAGTGTTTCGGTAAAAGGGTTCTTGATGCTTACATTGTGTCAAGGAACAATCTTATTTGATCACTACAAAACTTAGCTTTAGTGACTTCAGAAACGTGGCAATACTATCACAATTTTGTGACAGTATTGGCACTTTTCTTAGTAACGGGCATTTCCTTCAAGTGTTCTTATGGATTTTTTTTGTCTCAGTTAATGATTATTCTTCTTTAACAACTACCAAAAACAAGGTTTATGTCAATAAAAACCATAATTAAAAGGCCAAGCACTCGTCGCATCATATGCTATACT
Organism: Chrysanthemum seticuspe; assembly: GCA_019973895.1. Lineage (NCBI taxonomy): Eukaryota > Viridiplantae > Streptophyta > Magnoliopsida > Asterales > Asteraceae > Chrysanthemum > Chrysanthemum seticuspe. The sequence goes on from BPTQ01000008.1 coordinate 320,421,042, forward strand.
GGAGAAAACTGTCCAAAGTACATGTTCTTGCCACGTTTTTTTGTATTGGTTATTTTGGTATAAGCCAAGGCTTCTTGAGGCCTCTTTAGTTTAAACCAGTACAGAAAGAAAAATATATATCATGACAACAAAATAGGGCTTTTGCATATATATCCTCCCGAAAATGCAAAATTGCATATATATCCACAGCATGCATAAAAACCATTGTATTATGTGCATAAAAAACTTGTACAAAGGATATATATGCAATTATTCACTTTGGGAGGGATACATATGCATTTTTGCCAAATAGTTTTTAGTGATATAATTTTGACTTGGCATAATTATTAAGCATTATAAAACTTTACCATTGTAAATGCCCTTAGGCATAATGTAATAATAACTATTTTGCTACATCATTTTACATCCCTTTTCATAGTAATCTCGTCTATCGTATATTCGTATGTGTCAATTTTAATTACATGTTCATTGTAACATGTTTGTTCGTCGTGTCTTGCTCCGCCTCTTTTCTTTCTAGCAATGTATTTGATCCAAAGTATATCGGAAATGCAACTAACGCCGATCATGGATTCTAATTTGGACTAATTTTCTTGAGTTTGAAATAACATTATTTGAAATTTATGCATCATGAATTATACATATAGTAGAAATCTAGAAATCACATTTTATTGAAGAAGGGATATGATAATAATAATAACCTGTTAGGCAGTGACTTCAAGTTCGTCTAAAGAATATATAATGAGTTTTCAAATCTAGTAAAATAATCATTTTTAACTCTTGTGGACTTGTGGAAGCCTGGTAGGTTGTCACTAATTGGGCAGAGTTTTGGGGCTTCTTGGGCTTTGGTCCAAGATTATTCAAAAGGATTATTATTGACTCATTACTATTACTATATATACTAAACAAAGATGATAGCCCGCTGCGTTGCAGCGGGTATTGTTATTTTTTTTTTGAATTTGTGGCTGCATAAAAAAATAAGTATTACATTTTCGGTTCATAAGGTCTTGAACAAATAGACGCAGTAATATCTGAAAACTCTATGGCAATACCACTGATTAAAGAAACTCTAAAATGGGAACAACTTGGAATGAAATGTCATTGATACTGAAACAGCTGCACAGAGTGAATTGACGTTATTATTGTAACTCTAAAACAAATGCCACCGTCTTTTTTGCCGTGTGTTCCGTCTTTTTTGGACGACTACGCGGCTACTGCTGCAGCTGCAATAGTAAATGGGTCGAAATCATCACCTCAAGAGAATCAAAAGTAAAATCTTATATTAAGACAAAAGCTACAGCTATATTTCTTACCATTGGAACAACAATATATTGCTCATGACTTTCCAATGTGTATGATATCATCAACACCTATTCCTTGCATTTTAACAAACCTTACTGCAGAAAGCACTTTCAAGGTTGGTTTTGGTTTCATTAGTCACATTAAGTTGGTAAATATTCTCAAGCATCTAAATCATATGATACAGAAACATGCATATCCAAACACCCCATAAAACAAAATCACTGCCTGTCGCTTTGCCCTCGACCGATGCTCAAGTTTAGACGTTCGAGACCATTAGTTTCTTCAAATCTAGGAAATAACCCAATGAATCAGCGGTACATTTGACAAAGCTGCACTCGACAATAAAACGATAAACAACAACCTTAAAGGAGGAAAAAAATTAACGGTTAACCATATCTGTCGCTTTAAAAAACCTGTATAACAAAGTCTTGACATACCTTTTAGCATCCATATTTAGTACTACAACATCTTTTAGCATCCATATATTCAGTTTGACCAAGAGATGGATTCTTGTTATAAAATAATTAATCTTTATTTTTATAACATTAAATCTACATATAACAATTTCAACCTGTAAAAAAAAAAGAAAAAAATGGCTGGATTAACCCAACACATTTTCACCCGTTACCTAACCCAGCCATTTTTCTACATTTAAAATAACAATTATGATCTTTGACTCATTACCAAACCCAGCCAACTTTGATATAAAATATAAATATGCAACAATTTACGCACCTCTTATCATACCAGAAAACCTAAAGCCATCACATCAAACTTGCCGGTTTCTGGAAACTTGAGACAGTCAATTTCAGTAATGGCTCCACATCTTTCAAAGAAACTTCAGATGTCATCGACGTTTGAGTGGTATGAAACTACTCACAATCTGGTGTAAACATCATCTACGTTTCATATAAGTCTTAAAGGAGCACTTCAATGCGCACGTAAAGTAATCACTATGAGTCTGTGATATGAATCATATAAATTAGCTTTTAGCGTTCAGCGAAACCCAAGGCTAGTGTAGGTGTAAATAACACCTGCAACTATTGCATAAAGCTGAAGTTGGAGGTACGTTATCAGAACCAATGATTTACATCACATAACTATCTAATAGCATGACATTTTAAGTATTTAAGTAAGTAAGTGCAATGTAATCTGGTTTTTGTGCCAATGCATACCAGCAATAAAAGGGTTATTTCTGCATGTTTTCAGGCACAGAACTTGTTAGCCGTGAATCTCTTACTTGAATTCTCCCATTGATGTTACATAATGAAAAGTGTAGCCCTGATCAAGCCTCTGTTAGACAGTCTACTCGTTTAGACCCCATTTGCAATTATAACCTACAAAGCTGAGAACTTGAGCAATCGAAATACACACATTAAGCAAACTCAAATGAGATGATCTGATATAGTAGAGACAAACATCTTACCACGACTATAGACGAACTGTCCACTCTTCAAGATACGTCATGTTCGACAAGAAGTCAATTCCAATAGTTTTCTGATCAATATAGAACACAGTTTTATCAAAGGGATACAAATTTGACCAAGTCTGATGTTACAAATTACTGACAATTAAACCTTACTTAAGCATTTCAAATAATGTTCTTCCAACCTTCCGTGTCATGGCTTCAGATATAACTCCCCACACATTGAATCCACTAACCCTGTCAATCACAACCTGCACAATCATGAAACATGCCTATTAAAACACAAAATATTTATACAAAACCAATTGATCCGTAAGCCTAATAGCATTAATCACATATCCACAAATACACGGTACATAAGAAGCGATAATATGCATATGAACGTGCCTATTTTTTATTTCTTTTTAAAGTATCGTGCCTACAATGGCATAGTACCTTATCGGGGGGTCCTCCTCGAGAATGAAATTCGTATGCTCCCACACCTATCAAGATCACCATTCAAATAGGTTGTTAACTTCTTTGCAATGTCTGGACCATATCTACAACGACCTACAAAGAACCCATTGACTGTAATAACTTCTCAAGATTAAAACCATAGCTTAATTTATTTCACATAATTAAAAGTATAACATGTATTAGCTTCTATCAAACCTATAACAACCTTAATTCCCCATTTAGCTCCAGTCACGCACATATACAAACACAAACCCATAAAATATTTTGGCTTACGCATTTCAGTGAACATAAGAATAATATCCAACCATAGCGTCTGCTATAACACTGAGAATTTACCAAAATTGTGTCATTCCGGCATTCGATCAAAAACTAATGTGCATTACAAAGCAAGATAGTGACCAACTAATGATCAAGGTATAGCAAATCACCACCACATAATTAGCTTCGAGTACCAGTATCAATTTATTTTAATTGGATGTGTGAACCGGATTCATGAACAAAACAAAGACACACCTTCGTGAAAAGAAGAGAAAAAGAAGCAGGACACTAACTAAAATCTTAATTTATAACTCAAGACCACGCTTACTCTCAGAATTATATACAAAGAAATCCTTTTTACTAATCATAATTTATGGTTATGAAATCATGAAGATCACACAGTAAATCAGAGCAACAAAGCGGGTCATAATGAATATGCACCTCTAAACATGATTACACATTCGCTTCGAAACTGCAACGACACACATTCTGTTAAGACTATACTTTAACGACACACATTATGTTAAGACAACTTTATTATAAAAAAACTGAATACAAATCTTACCAATCCAAAGCTGTAATAAGGACACCAAACCCAAATAGGCACGACAACATAGCTCAGATCTTGATCGCAATGGCACTTCCAATCACCTCTTCAATATCAGTCGCAATCAACGCTCTATCTGCCATAAACGAAGCTATTATGCTCCACATAATTAAACTTCATAAGCCAACCAAATAGGCTAATACAAAGACGCCCTTAAGCAGTATATCAGTTTTCCTCTATAAGCAGACGCATAATGTCACACCCTCGCCGGAGGCGGAAACACGAGGTGTAACGGAAGGGAACATAAGCACAAGGTAATAGAACATACCAACGTTAAGATTTAAAAGAAAGAGTACACCATTACAACACCAGTTTAGCCGACATCGGCAAATATATTACAAAGTTTAGTTCCCAAAATATTGCGTTCTATTACATAACGATTTGTATTGACAAGTGAAAACTTCATTATGCAAGACCTGGTAGAAAAAGCTTACTAACGATCACCTGAAATGCATGAGAGAAAAACGGGTCAACTATGAAAATAGTTGGTGAGTAAACATGTTTAGCAAAATAAGAAAACTCGTAAGATATATCCAAAGCTTTCGGTCAACGAAAATAGTCCACAAAGCAAAGGCATTGTAAATCCACTCAGTTCCAAGTTCCGCCCATACAAAACTTGCAACCTGTGTATTCACAACCCATTGCACAAAATATAGCGTATGAAGTAGTCAAGTATAAGCGGTCATAATAGTTCACAATATAGTACCACGAATATAATAACTCAGGGATGCTACTGATGAAACCAAATTAAGTTGGGTGCCACTACCCAAAGTTATGTTGGGTGCCTCTTCCCAAAGATATAATGGGTGCCTCTTCCCAAAGATATACTGGGTGCCTCTTCCCAAAGATATACTGGGTGCCTCTTCCCAAAGATATACTCCAAACACGGGAGACATTATAGTGATGCTCCGAACATAGGAGACTTTAAAGTGATGCTCCGAACATGGGAGACTTTAGGTCAAGGCCATAACATGTACGGTTCAATAAGTTCAAGTAAGGCATTATTTCATAATTAAGTTCAAGGATTTGTTTCAAATTCACAAGTTCTAGTCAAACTAGTTAATAAAAGTAGTAAACAATTTAGCTCAAGAACGGTTCATGCATTTCGCCCCAAAATATAGTAAAACGGTAAAAAGGGGATGTGATTACTCACTTGATGAATAGATGCGATGACAAAAGGGGTCACACCGAAATGTAGCGTGAATCTCGAAACTGACCTATTATGAATGATATGATATGCAATAAGTCATGATGTAATGTTATGCACGCAATTCGGATGATATTTATACCACTTATGTATTTTTGAAAACAATACTTCTCGTCGAAAATATAATCTTTTAACGTCTTGACCATTTTTAAATTACTTCACATGTATTTACATTGAAACGATATCCTACGATAGACTTTTAGTGATTTATTAAGAGAATATAACTTTTCGTCGTAAAATAATGTCGTTGGAAATTTCATGAAAGTGACAAAAATGGCTTCGAAAAGCTAGTCGTAAAATGGTGTACGTCGAACGTTAGGAAACGAACTCAACGGTTTTGGAAAGCTTGTATCAAAATCTAGAAGTTTTAGTACATGAGTTTTCGTCATAGAGGTCTCGAACATAAAGATAATAGAGGTTAAATATGGTGATTTTGTCCAAAATGTGGTTTAAAAAGTGAGTTTCGGCAAAGTTTAAGCAACCGTAAATAATTTATTACAACCCCGCTATACAAACGGTTGATCGTTTTGAAAAATATGCTTGGTGATCTCGATTTTATTAGAAGACATCTCGTTACAAAAAGTTCCACATCAACGTTAAAAATAGCCTTCAATATGGTCGTTTTGTTTACCGTAACACTTGACAAAATAAAAATAATATAGTTTTTCTAAAAATAAAGTTACGGCAATTTTGTAAAAACGTGTATATTTTAGTCGTTACAAATCCGTTTTCTACGTATTATACGTCCTTAGCTTCGTATCAAAGTATACTAATATATTTTTGATAAGTCGAAATAATTTATAAAGCTTAAGACTCGTTTTTGACTCGTACAAAACAAAAACAGTTTGCTGAAATTTCAGAAAATATATATTTCGTCGTCAAACTTGAAAAATTCATAACTTCTTTATAACTCCGTTTTAATCCGTTCAAGCGGCCACGGATTTGTTTTAAAGTATATTTTCTAAATATCTAGGCCAAAAATTCATGTCTACTGTCGGATTTTCCAGAAATTCAAAACAAGATCAGACCACTTTTTATACTTGTCGAAAATAGTTTTTCTCGTACTAAACCTATTCCAATCCCTTAAAAACAACTCCAAAGCTATTCTAATCCTACCATACACCTTCTTAGGGTGTCATGGGTTCCTAAACATCATCAAGACCAATTTATAACAAGGGATAAATTATAGGATGACTTATATATATAAAACTCTAAAAACAATGTAAAAATGGTATAAATAACCATAAGTCTTGCATGCTTGCTCAAAAATGAAGAAATAAATATGAAATGAAAATGAAAGATATAAAATGAAAGTGATATGCTTACTAGTTACTATGATGAGGTGATTAGAACAAGGATTAACCTAAACACCCTAGGTTTTTATTTCAAAACCTTTAATAAGAGTGTATCCTAGATTGTTATAAACTTGAGCTTGAAAATTTTGGTGATTTCCTTCTACTCCTATGTAGAACCGGTTTTGAAAGAGGAAGAACAAGAGAGAAAAACACTTTTTACTAACTTGAAAAATGAGAGTGAATGAATGAATGAAGTGTTGGAGTATAAGTCTATACAATCAAGAAAGTTTTACCAACTTAATAAATGCTACCTCCCCCTTGGTCGGCCAAGGGGGGAGGTATTTACAAAATATATATATATATATATATATATATATATATATATATTTTTTTTTATAATGTAAGTAATTGTTAAAAGAAAGTGTAAGTAAATGTTTATGTATTTATAACTTGTAAGGTTTGAATATACATTAGTGTATTTAAGGTAGTTTTAGGTAAAAGAAATTTTTAATAGATCAAAGTAAAGTATAATGAGATCATAAAAATTGTAAAAATACATTTCTTGTAAAATCTGAGTGATATAATAATTATCGTGTAGTTTTTAAGAAAAGCGTCGTAATAATATAAATTTAACGATTTATATACAAAATAAATTTAAAACACTAGGTAAACTTAAAATATAGTTTTTATAAACTAAATGTAAGTATAAAAATATATCGGGATCATTTTTGGAAGTAGCGGATTAAATGTTCAAAATAATAACTTACGCGATAACGTTTATTTAATATAAAATTTACGCGTTTAATGTGAAATGCAAAATCATGAATGAACTAACATGATGCATATTTAATTTAAGAAATGACCGGAAATTGAGAATTGTGACATTCTTCCCATGTCAGCGGAATCACGTCCTCGTGATTCGATTAACGATACTATGGTCCGAACCTCGACAAGAGTTCTAAAAGTTCATGCTCGTACGAATAGTCTAAATGATCATGTCAATGCTCATGCATAAGGGTTCCTCATCCAACTAATTACATACCCTTGATTAGATTTGATTGGGTAAACTTACCCAATATCGAACGTGGCCCTCAAAAGACCTTTAGGTAGTGACTTGAGTAAACTTTCTTCTTAGCCCGACTTTCGCAACTCATCAAACAAGAACTGTCACTAGATCAAGCTAGGAAACAAGTCTTTTGAATGTAGTCTTTTGAAAGATTCGCTCGATATTCGATTTGCTTACACAAATCAAATCAAATCAACAAAATATATAACAACTAAGGTTGATATCAATAGGTCTCAAATTAATCAATGTCGTGAACGTGATATGAATCGGAAGGAAGTTATGCACTCAAAATCATGTTGTACAGAAATAAAGTGGTTGCTCAAAAGAATGTACCCGTTACGCGTTGCGGGCTTCCTCGGTACCCAGATAGAATGCTCGACCACGTGCGGGAGGAATTTCAATGTTCTGATCTTGTGGGCCTTCTATTGCCAACGCCAGGTTTGGACGATTACCTCCTTGATTGGGAGTTCTTTTCAGCTTTGGACAGGTATTGCGAAGGTGATCTAGACTTCCACACTCGTAACATGCTTTTCTCTGTCCTTGATTTCCAGTTCTGTTTGAGCAATTTCGCGCAAAGTGGCCCGTCTGTCCACATTTGTCGCACCTTCGGCAGTCTCCTGAGTGATGATAATTACATCGAGTACACAAAGGATGTGGACCTGTATATCCTTTGCGCTCCGGGGTGATCGCCCCATAGTTCTGGGTTATTCGCTGCCTCTTGTTTTGCTGATTCTGGTCTCGGTTTCCCTGGTGATCCTCCTGTCGCTTTCGTCCATTTTCGTTTGCTTTTGTTAGTTCTCCAGACCTGATCACATCATTTGTCAAGCGATACGCCATACTCACAGCGGCTTGCAGAGTGGTTGGGTTCGACGAGGTGACATCCCTCCTAATTTCCGGTATCAATCCCCATATATATCGGTCAATCAACTTCTCCACAGTGGAAACCATGTGAGGAACCATCCTAGTTAACTCGTGGAAACGGATCGTGTACTTGTCAATCTCTACTCCAACCATCAAGTGATTCCAAAATTCCGCTTCTAGCTTCTGCACTTCATCTTTTCTGCAGTACTCATCAGTTAGTAGTTTCTTAAATGCTTCCCAAGATAACGCATTTGCAGCCCCTCTTCCTCTAGTCTGCAATTGGTTGTTCCACCAGGTCAATGCTCGACCCTGTAGTAGACCAGCAGAGAACTCAACCTTGTTTCCTTCAGTACATTTCGTGATACTAAGTTTCGACTCAACATTCTCGAACCAGGTTAGCAGTCCAATGGCACCCTCAGTACCATGAAATTCCATTGGCTTGCATGTCATGAAAGTTTTGTAGCTGCATCCTTGACCAGCGTTTGAAGTACCTTCTCCGTTGTTGGTTCGTCTAGCATCGAGATGTGTTATAATTTGGGTGAGTAGATCCGCTATTCCAGTCGCGTTGTTGTTTGGATTGTCATTGTTGTTTGGGTTGTCGTTGTTGTTGCCTCCTGAGCGTGTGTTTCTTGCAGCCATGATCCTACAGTGGACCAAAACATCGGGTTGAGTAAACGACATTCGAACGAAGTCAGATGAGGTGCAGAACGGTGGTAATGTGCGTTATAGTGATCGAAATATGACAGGATCAGGGACATGCTATGTCTAACAAGTCGAAAGATGGAAAAGAGAGGGTATAAATAAGATACGGTAATGTAGACGTGAATATAAAATCATGCAATGCATACCCACCCGACCAATGCAGTTTCAGGTGACCAGACTCTAGAGACTCGACTAAACATGATTTAAAACTATCACTCTTATCATTGCATGGTTCTTCATAAATTAGACATAGTTGATCAGGCTATGTTTAATTTATGAGTAACGATACGACGATAGGACTAATTGACTCGGATGACGCTCGGTGTTTTATTTAAAACTTTATTCCGGTTATAGCTGTGATTTTTATTTTTGAAAAATCGGCATTCTCTATAACCTTTGGCTCTGGTACCAATCTGTCACACCCTCGCCGGAGGCAGAAACACGAGGTGTAACGGAAGGGAACATAAGCACAAGGTAATAGAACATACCAACGTTAAGATTTAAAAGAAAGAGTACACCATTACAACACCAGTTTAGCCGACATCGGCAAATATATTACAAAGTTTAGTTCCCAAAATATTGCGTTCTATTACATAACGATTTGTATTGACAAGTGAAAACTTCATTATGCAAGACCTGGTAGAAAAAGCTTACTAACGATCACCTGAAATGCATGAGAGAAAAACGGGTCAACTATGAAAATAGTTGGTGAGTAAACATGTTTAGCAAAATAAGAAAACTCGTAAGATATATCCAAAGCTTTCGGTCAACGAAAATAGTCCACAAAGCAAAGGCATTGTAAATCCACTCAGTTCCAAGTTCCGCCCATACAAAACTTGCAACCTGTGTATTCACAACCCATTGCACAAAATATAGCGTATGAAGTAGTCAAGTATAAGCGGTCATAATAGTTCACAATATAGTACCACGAATATAATAACTCAGGGATGCTACTGATGAAACCAAATTAAGCTGGGTGCCACTACCCAAAGTTATGTTGGGTGCCTCTTCCCAAAGATATAATGGGTGCCTCTTCCCAAAGATATACTGGGTGCCTCTTCCCAAAGATATACTGGGTGCCTCTTCCCAAAGATATACTCCAAACACGGGAGACATTATAGTGATGCTCCGAACATAGGAGACTTTATAGTGATGCTCCGAACATGGGAGACTTTAGGTCAAGGCCATAACATGTACGGTTCAATAAGTTCAAGTAAGGCATTATTTCATAATTAAGTTCAAGGATTTGTTTCAAATTCACAAGTTCTAGTCAAACTAGTTAATAAAAGTAGTAAACAATTTAGCTCAAGAACGGTTCATGCATTTCGCCCCAAAATATAGTAAAACGGTAAAAAGGGGATGTGATTACTCACTTGATGAATAGATGCGATGACAAAAGGGGTCACACCGAAATGTAGCGTGAATCTCGAAACTGACCTATTATGAATGATATGATATGCAATAAGTCATGATGTAATGTTATGCACGCAATTCGGATGATATTTATACCACTTATGTATTTTTGAAAACAATACTTCTCGTCGAAAATATAATCTTTTAACGTCTTGACCATTTTTAAATTACTTCACATGTATTTACATTGAAACGATATCCTACGATAGACTTTTAGTGATTTATTAAGAGAATATAACTTTTCGTCGTAAAATAATGTCGTTGGAAATTTCATGAAAGTGACAAAAATGGCTTCGAAAAGCTAGTCGTAAAATGGTGTACGTCGAACGTTAGGAAACGAACTCAACGGTTTTGGAAAGCTTGTATCAAAATCTAGAAGTTTTAGTACATGAGTTTTCGTCATAGAGGTCTCGAACATAAAGATAATAGAGGTTAAATATGGTGATTTTGTCCAAAATGTGGTTTAAAAAGTGAGTTTCGGCAAAGTTTAAGCAACCGTAAATAATTTATTACAACCCCGCTATACAAACGGTTGATCGTTTTGAAAAATATGCTTGGTGATCTCGATTTTATTAGAAGACATCTCGTTACAAAAAGTTCCACATCAACGTTAAAAATAGCATTCAATATGGTCGTTTTGTTTACCGTAACACTTGACAAAATAAAAATAATATAGTTTTTCTAAAAATAAAGTTACGGCAATTTTGTAAAAACGTGTATATTTTAGTCGTTACAAATCCGTTTTCTACGTATTATACGTCCTTAGCTTCGTATCAAAGTATACTAATATATTTTTGATAAGTCGAAATAATTTATAAAGCTTAAGACTCGTTTTTTACTCGTACAAAACAAAAACAGTTTGCTGAAATTTCAGAAAATATATATTTCGTCGTCAAACTTGAAAAATTCATAACTTCTTCTTTATAACTCCGTTTTAATCCGTTCAAGCGGCCACGGATTCGTTTTAAAGTATATTTTCTAAATATCTAGGCCAAAAATTCGTGTCTACTATCGGATTTTCCAGAAATTCAAAACAAGATCAGACCACTTTTTATACTTGTCGAAAATAGTTTTTCTCGTACTAAACCTATTCCAATCCCTTCAAAACAACTCCAAAGCTATTCTAATCCTACCATACACCTTCTTAGGGTGTCATGGGTTCCTAAACATCATCAAGACCAATTTATAACAAGGGATAAATTATAGGATGACTTATATATATAAAACTCTAAAAACAATGTAAAAATGGTATAAATAACCATAAGTCTTGCATGCTTGCTCAAAAATGAAGAAATAAATATGAAATGAAAATGAAAGATATAAAATGAAAGTGATATGCTTACTAGTTACTATGATGAGGTGATTAGAACAAGGATTAACCTAAACACCCTAGGTTTTTATTTCAAAACCTTTAATAAGAGTGTATCCTAGATTGTTATAAACTTGAGCTTGAAAATTTTGGTGATTTCCTTCTACTCCTATGTAGAACCGGTTTTGAAAGAGGAAGAACAAGAGAGAAAAACATTTTTTACTAACTTGAAAAATGAGAGTGAATGAATGAATGAAGTGTTGGAGTATAAGTCTATACAATCAAGAAAGTTTTACCAACTTAATAAATGCTACCTCCCCCTTGGTCGGCCAAGGGGGGAGGTATTTACAAAATATATATATATATATATATATATATATTTTTTTTATAATGTAAGTAATTGTTAAAAGAAAGTGTAAGTAAATGTTTATGTATTTATAACTTGTAAGGTTTGAATATACATTAGTGTATTTAAGGTAGTTTTAGGTAAAAGAAATTTTTAATAGATCAAAGTAAAGTATAATGAGATCATAAAAATTGTAAAAATACATTTCTTGTAAAATCTGAGTGATATAATAATTATCGTGTAGTTTTTAAGAAAAGCGTCGTAATAATATAAATTTAACGATTTATATACAAAATAAATTTAAAACACTAGGTAAACTTAAAATATAGTTTTTATAAACTAAATGTAAGTATAAAAATATATCGGGATCGTTTTGGAAGTAGCGGATTAAATGTTCAAAATAATAACTTACGCGATAACGTTTATTTAATATAAAATTTACGCGTTTAATGTGAAATGCAAAATCATGAATGAACTAACATGATGCATATTTAATTTAAGAAATGACCGGAAATTGAGAATTGTGACACATAAGCAACCCTAAAAACCCTTAAAGATTACCTTTATTTTTAACAAACTGTGCGGATCCACGACACGATCACACCACCGCCATGGATAATCATTTATCAATAAACAACCATCAACACGCTGCAATTGAGACCCCAAATCAAACTATAAACCATAAATTCAACATAAAGTATATAAAAACAAACCTACTAAGAAGATGAGTCTGGTTCTTCATGCGGCTAAATTAACCGACAACAGAAATCAGCAAAACCTCAAAAAAAAATTAATTCAAACTTCAATCTTTTTAATTTTGTAAAAACAATTTTGATACCATTCTTAACGTTTATCAATCCATCCGCAAAGAAAAAAACATATTTTTTTATCAAATAACAATTATCACAAATTAAGGAACTTAGTAATTAAAACAGCCGATAAACGGTTAAGAACAATATACCTGGCATAAAAATTTACCACCGAACCTTGCTAAGTCAATCTGCAACACATTAGATTGGAATCTCAATGAGTATGTCAACTTAAAATTTTTGAAAATTTAGGATTCAACCAATTTTACTATTAAAAGTCCATTTAATAAAAGATTATAATAATTTTTTTTAATCATTAAAGCATAAATAAAAAGAAGCAAGTGGACTTACATGACTTTTATAAGAATCAAAATACTAATAAATTTTTTTTTTTTTAAAGATCATAATAATTATTCGAACATGTAAATATAGATCTTTGTGTTTACAAAATAAAAACATGGACTTACCTGATGGTAAAGATACGATCGACTTTAAGGCGGTGACAGGATATCGTTATCCAAAGTAGGTGATGATGCCGATGAAGATGAAGATGAGTTATCACCGCCCAAAAAGTAAACATACAGAGAAAGGCGGTGGCAAAAAGTGAAAGGATAAATGATCGATATCCTAGCCAAGACACAAAGCAGCGCAAATGGGCGCTGGGCCAGAAAACGGACTAACACACAAACCGGGCCAAAACGCCTCAAGCCCAAAAAAAAGGAATATTCCCTTGAAATCTTTTGTGTTTTAGTATGTATATACAATGTGGGGGAAGAAAACAGTAACAAGCACGCATTAAATGCAAACTTTCCCAACTTGGCATAAATAGTCCATGAGGTTCAAGTGGCGCTGCAAAATAAGTCCTGCATCATTAATTGCTAACTATAGCAATCTGGCAAAAATAGTCCCTAAAGTTTAAGGGGGGTTGCAAGGTAAGTCCTGTAAAATTAATTGCTAACTATAGCAACTTGGCAAAATTAGTCCCTAAGGTTTAAGTGTCGCGACAAAGTAAGTCCTTTGAAGCCAATCCCGCTGCATCGCGCGGGTTTCCACACTCGTTTGAACTAAAATGTTCAAATGACCACAAAATATATATCAGTATTGGCGTATTGCAGTATAATACATGAAAATGAAATTACTTTTCGGAAGGCACTTTGATGAAGGTATGCAAAGATCGATCACTCACACCGAACTTTTAGTGTTAAATCATTGAGAGCTCGTGCTAACATGTTGTGAAACAAGAACCAACCAAGTATATTGAACACAATATAAAGAGAATGATGGATTATGTTTTTCATTGAGATCTCTCAAGCATCCATTAACCATTATTTTAACTGCATGCTCTCACACATTAAAATTGCTAACATGTATTAAAATGGAAAGTTTTCCCAAACTAAAAGAGAATGTATTTAATCATGATATTTTACAAGTTTGTTTAATGTTCATTAAATGCAATTTTTTTTTTAAGAAATGAAAACAAGTTTTTAATAAATATACGTTATGACGCTAACACATGCCAAGTTGTTACATATTAGCAAAACTCATTAGAATTGTATTGATATTAAGTGTCATGACTCATGAATGTGTACAAGAGGAAGGTGATTTATATAATGCAAAATTTTATTCATGCAATGCAAATTAAAGGCTTTGATAGTGTATTATTATTAATGACTCAAGTTCATTAATTACACGCTTGAATAAAGCTCATCATTAAAGTCCAATCAACATTTGATAAAGGCTCGACTTAAATTTCAGGCCACGTAGAGCTTGAAAATGCCTCGCAAGCATCACTGAGTAAAGACAAAGCTATTGCTCCCCAATTGTCACTAGCGGTTAAGATGTATCATCTAACAACGCACAGTGAGGACACACGGACAAGCACCACTATGAGCTAAAGAAAGAAGGACATATGTCCTCTTTATCTGCTCTCGGATGATTAGCACTTGGCTCCCTAGCAACCGTTGATCACTCCAAAAAGGTTTATCTCTAAACCCTACAAGCCTTTCTATAAAAGGAGCAACACATTCTACCACATAACTTTTCACACACTTGGGCAAATACTGTCTCACAGCAGTGCAACATAGTTCTTGTTTAAGTGTTACCCGAGCTTCTTGATATATATCAATCTCATCGGGTCCTTAACGTTCAACACGGAAAACCAAACAACAAAACAATTTACATCTCATCTCTAAACCGATTTACATACCATACGTATACATGGCGCCGTTTGTGGGGATACGATATTAAAAAATAGCCACAAATTTTTTGAAAATTTTCACATATTTTCATTCATTTCTCACACAAAAATCCAAAAAAAATTCCCTTAAAATCACTAAATTCTTGGTTAAACATGGTTGGTGACCAACACCCTAAAAATTCGAAAACAACAAAAAATCACCTCGAACTATCCAAGTGGAAAACGTCACTCACATGAGGAAAAACCAACAAATATCTGAAAAAGAGACTCACCAACCACCTGGAAACAACACGAAGAAACCTACGAGGAATATACATACGACAGTTGAGCTTACAGTCATGCGCACGTCATTCCTCTCAAAGAAGCCGACATGGTTCTACGAGAGATCTTACTCTTTGAGGTCACTCACACAAGCTCGAAAATAACAAACGCACGAGATTCAGAGGGTAGTTAGGGATGCTGGAAGGTGTCAGAAAAAGGGTCCGACAAAAATACAACTAAGGTCACGCTACACGCACTTATCGGGAAAAACTCAGGTAAACACATGTCAACTCACTTGTCCTTACCCGTATTACTTTACATGCAACAATCAGACCAAACCACTATCTGGGAACTACCCCAGGTATAACACACAAAAAGACACCCTGACATCCCCTCTTAGCACGCACCATAGACATAACATGCAACCTACCCTACACTTAGAGCATCTAACAGGCCCATCCAGAGCTAACTGCCCTGCAACACAACCTAGAGTAGAGAACAATACCTAAAAGGAACCAGAATCCATAAAGGAACATGTAGAGAGTATTAACATGATCCAATCATGACACTCAGGCACAAAAAGGAGTAATGAGGTCATGGAGACCTGGCAACGTACCCCACCGAGAAGAATTTCGTGAATACATTCATACCATTATCCAATCTAGTTGTCATAACAACAATGATAGCCTCACATAGGGTGAGTAGGATATACATAGACGAAGGAATATCAGTGGACATAATATACAAACACTGTTTCAACAAGCTCACAAAATACATCAGGTCAAACCTCAGGCCCCCAACCATACCGCTAATCGGTTTCTCAGGGGAGAGATCATACCCTGAAAGAGTAGTCACTTTAGAGCTCATAGTAGGAACACACCCGTTGTCGAGAAAATCTTGTTACAGTTCCACATTGTCAACTCTACATCTAATTATAATGTTATACTTGGACAGACAGTAAAAGCTCAGTGATGCGTGTTTCTTTGTAGGTATTTTATTACTCAAGTTTTAAATTTATAGTTTGTCAAACTATACCTAAAGACACACTTTCACAGGTAGTGTACCCGATCAGATGTAGCCAGTGGGTAAGTACGAGGTCGTTCTCAAGAGTACTGTTGCTTAGAATTAACCTGGTGAATTTTACATATTTTAAAGGGGGTTTTGATTTTGATTTAATTATGACTACTTAACAAGAAATCAAAACTAATTAAACTACTAACTATTACGCTTGTGTTCAGTGAGAGGAAGGGGTGCTAGCCATGTTACTTACAATACATCTTTTAGTTATTCGTTTACTAGTGCAATGATTTTAATATAAAGTAATGGTGACATCAGAATGTATAGAAAATATCTCTTTGGTCCAGGCAATACTTCCATACTTCTATCTAATATAAACTAAGCCAGATGGTCAAGGTTACCTAGTTTCTACCCGTGTAATCTTGCATCCCTAAAGCAAATTATCGGTCTACTCAAATACAAGCATTCATTAAGTCGTGTCAACTAATCTATTTGATTTATCTGCGATACCCCTTTGGTTCAGGAGATATCTACTCTTCTCACGCGGTCACTATTTTGAAGAGCACTATACCAACTTAAGAATTCTAGCATTATACATCTAAATATCCCATTCGTCATGGCGATTCCTAGACTTAAAATGCTTAAACAAATAAACGAGTACTTATTGAACGATAAACACATAAACTATTCAAAAATAAACATCAAATCATAATAAACGGAAATGTAATAGTCATAACATGGCTAACACCAAAGGGTGTTAGCCCATAATCTCAAAAAACATAATCAAAGTATAATCAAACGATAATGAAAATGAGTTCATAAACAAAATGATAATCAAACCGAATGATAAACAAATGAATGATGAATCGAGATTTCCTTCTTGGATGATGTGGTCTTCAATGGGTGGTTGCTACTGTGTTGGAGGTGTTTTGGACGACTTGGAAGGATCCTAAAGAACCCTAATGATGCCTAAATTTGTAAATAGGGTTCTATATTTATAGTTGCTGAATTAGGCTCGATACATCGTATCCAAGATATCAAATGTAGCCCCAAAGAAAGAATATTCTCGAATATTTTTCAGATATGGCGTATACATAAACCAATTCGGTGTATAGGTCAATACGGTGTATCTAACAAGTCTAATACACAGTATTGCCTCTTCCAGCATGCAGATCTTCTTTTTCCCTTTTCATGAACGCTTGACTTGCGTAAATCCAAGTCCGGATGAAGAAGATATGCCCAAAATACTAAAGCATCCTCAAAGGCCATCACATAAACTTGTAATCTTCATTTGACTTTATCTCTTCACTTGATTTACTTCTGAGGAATGTATACGGCGTATTGCTATAGATGGATACATTGTGTGTCTTTAAAGCACGTTTTGGGTCTTAATAATCTAGGGTTTCTATACGGCGTATCTCCAGAAATGGATATGCCCTATTCTTCTGAGTACGAATAATCTTGGAATCTTCTTAGTTATGTATACGGCGTATCCTTAGTAGCACAGATACGCCGTATCTTCCTACAGAAAAAGTGTTTGATTTTTTTTTCTTCGTTTTTACTCCAAATAATGTCAGTTTCCGTGTCTTTTCCAATATTGCTCCATAAATATTGAAAATCACAAAAGTAAGTTATTAAGTATCAATTCAGTTATAAGCATATAGTAAATAAGAAATAATTGTGGAATAAACGATATATAAATATAGCATACATTTGATGTTATCACTCAGCATGGAAGTTTCCACCATTAGGTCTTTAGTATTATTCCCAACAAAAGTAGGAGTCGCTACAGTAAAAAGCGACTACCCATGCAAAGACACAAGTCTAGCAGCAGTGGTAAAAGAAAGTAACATCAAGGAGACCTAGTGGGCACCTATTCCTGGAGACAATCCCAAGTAGGTAAAGGTCGTCATACACCCCAAATACGCAAATCAACCAATCACAATCGGAGTTAACCTCTCACCCCAGGTTCAGAACCATTTAGTACAACTACTAGCAAACAACATGGATGTATTCCCTGGCAACCTTCAGACATGGCGGGCATTCCTAGGGAATTAACAGAGCACAACTGGGTCTAAACCAATATGTACCACATATTAGGCAGAAAATACATAGTCTTTCTCTAGAACGCTCTTAGGCCATGGATTCCCAGGTCACGGATTCCCAGGTCACGGACTTAATCCAGACATGCATCTTACGACCAATCAAATATTAAACCTGGGTCTCAAACCCAGTCATGATCAAGAAAGTCAATGGCCCATGGCGTAGGTGCATGGACTTCACCAGCTTAAAAAAGAAATATCCAAAAGATAATTACCTTTTACCTCCCATCGACTGGAAGGTAGACTCTTTAGTTGATTTCAAGTACAAGTGCTTCCTCGATGCATACAAGAGATATCACCAGATTCTAATGAAGGAATCTGATGAAGACAAAACAACATTCTACACCAATCACTAAACATAGGATAGTAACGCATACATAAATTGGCCAGAAAGTTAATTTCACTAAGAGTTTAGGGTTACACAAGCCTACATGAGCCTGGTAATATATATACAATAAATTGGCTAGACAAGCTAATTTCACTTAGAGTTCAGGATCACGACATCCTAACTAAAAACACATGCCTACACGAACCTGGTAAGCACAAAATAATAAATTGACGAATAGTTAATTTCATTATAAAATCATGGTAAACCACCTTACTACAAAACCCATAACTATACATGCCTGGTACATTCTACAAAACAATCCTGATACATCATGGATCATAAACAAATGGCTACAAATTTCTAAGTAGTCTAAATGTGACCTGACAAGATCAGGCTCTAACCTACTTAAGAATAACAAACATAATGCCTGCGCTTCAAAAGACCGCCCACCTTCTCTCTTCACTCTTAACCAGCCTGCCAACTAACCCAGACCAGACTGTCGCAGAAAGGCATACGCGGTTGGGCAACGACATGAAAGAAGAGAAAGGATCACAACACAACTCAAATGGCAAACACAAAAATGAGGCAAACATGCTCTTTTTAGTAGAAGAATGGACGTCTACCAAGAGCAATCGATCCCTGGACATCCACCTCGGAAGCGACCCTCAGCCTCTCCATCATTGCTATGTGAGCATTGTTACCTACCTTTACTCCTGCGTGAGCCACTACCCTAGCCAAGCGGTCACATAGGTGTAACAACTGGTCACTTATTGAGAGTCCTCCTATGGCAGTCGATGCACCCTGCCCAGGACGTATGGTGTAACATTTAAGTTTCACCCCAAGGTGGCCAAGCCCACCTTGAGTATACGGTGTAACATTTAAGTTTCTCATCAGAATGACCAAATCACCCTTATAGGACTTGAAAGATGATACAAAGTCCAATGCAAGACCTTCCACGCCTTACTAACTAAGAATCACTTGAAAAACACCGACGGGATCAACATACACCCACAGGATGGCAACGCTAGACAAGGATGGAAGAGGAGAAAATATCCTCATATCCAACCCCCATACACGGTTAAAGAATCCCAGACCACAAAACGTCTTCGCCATCAAAACAATTACTCTTCATCTCATACCACAAAACCGAAGGAAACCCTTCATAAATGATACACTGAAAAGCCTACGAAAAACTCTTCTTAAAAGAAGTTTTTAGGATTTGGGAATGATGTGGAAAAATGGAAAAAATAGGCTCAAATTATTTCAAGTTGTAACATCCCAACCTTTCTAGGCCTATTTATAGGAAACGAATCGACGAGTTACACTTGGCAAGCACCTAGTGGATCATAGCACATTTAATAAAGTGCGTGGTAAACACCTTTCTAGGAGCGATTATAGTTAACGTCAACACACACGTCAGGCACAATCAAGGGGATGCTTTATACACACCGCTCAAGAAATGTCAGGATGACGCCAGTCTCAAAGACAATAAAGACGCGTCAAATCCCAAAGATAGTGAATAAATCTAAAGCATGATATTCTACATTTTCCCATGAAAACATTGAGTACACACATTTCCCAACTCAGCTTACAACCCTGATCGAGGTAAAAAGCATGTATCTAGTTATCATCACAAAAGACAAATGTGACCATCAGCATGGCAACAAAGGGCTTGAGAGCGAACCTTGGCACGGACCGAGAGGACTAAGGTACAAAAAGTACAGCATCACATCATAGCGCATGATCTAATACTAGACTGGGTGACTTGATAGCGTATCAATATTAATAACCCAAGCCAATTAATTACACGCTCGGATCAAGCCCACCAAGGCCCAATCAACACTTGATAAAGGCCCTGCTTAAATCCCAGGCCACGTAGAGCTTGGAAAGACCTCTAAGGACTGACTGAGTAAAGACAAAGCTACTGCTCCTCAACTATCACTAGCGGTTAAGATGTACCATCTGACATCACACAGTAGGGACACACGACAAGCACCACTATGAGCTAAAGGAAGAATGACATATGTCCTCTTTGTCTTCTCTCGGATGATCAACACTTGGCTCACTGGCAGCCGTTGATCACCCCAAAAGGGTTTATCTCTAAACCCTACAAGCCTCTCTACACAAGTAGAGAAACACACATTGTTACATAAGTTTTCACACACTTGGGCAAATACTGCCTCACAGCAGTGCAACATTATTCTTGTTTAAGTGTTACTCGAGCTTCTTGATCTATATCAATCTCATCGGGTCCTTACCGTTCAACACGGGAAACCAAACAACAAAACCATTCCCATCCCATCTCTAATCGATTTACATACCATACGTAAACAAGATTTTTATTAAGATCCTGGAAAACAAGTTTCGTTGAAGATTAAATAATGAAGATCTTCACATTCATTCATGTAGTAAAAGAGCAATGTTTTCGAATGCAATTACATGTACTGTCGTGAGTGGCTGGAAGTATTTCGTAATAATTAACACCGTGTATGAATTAATTTGGTAGAATTTCTGAAGCATAACATTTTGTTCTAATGCTTTGTCATGTATTTTAGAACAACTATGATTGTAACATTTGATAAGCTCCTTAAATTCAAGTGTTCATACAAAAGCATATAGATTGCTATATCAGGTAATGTCGCAATTTAAGTGAGTGTTTCTTATACACCCAAATATACATATATATAAGGATGGATGGTCGTTTATACTTTGCTAACAATCTAGAACATTATGACAACAAACCATTTTTCATTTTTGTGATTTGTAGCATTGGCCTATATCAGAGCTTATCACAATGAGATGTTATGAGTTTCTAAAGTGTTAAGTGTTAGGAGCAGCCTATGATAAGCCATATTTTACTCTAATAGTATCCATGGAATTAAATTGGGTTCTATATAAATAAGGAGTGTCTGGATCAGGCAACTACAGTAATAAAGGGTGTTTGGAACAAGATACCGCAGAAGTAAAGTGAGTTCGGACTAGGATACTACAGAAATATGGTGTGTTTCAATTAGGTTACCGCAACAATAAGGTGTGTCTGGATTAGGCTGCTTCAGAAATAAAGGGTGTTTGGATGAGGTTATAATAGGAACGACGAGTGTTTGGTTCATGTTATAATAGGATCAAATTATGTTTGGAGCAGACTGCAACTGCATTTCTGTGGGGATCTAAACACTTGAGACTTATGTTGAAGATACTTTGAGTGTATACCAATTAGTATGCGGAATCTACTACTTGATACTTTAGAATATTAGAATGAATGAAACAGTAAACAATGTTGTGAACAATTATGTAACCAAAATCTCCAATATTATTGATTATAATACGAGTGATCGCAATTATCACTAGGGTTTACAAGCTTGAAGCTTAACAAAAGATACGTGCCAAACATCTAACCTAGGACCTCCTTTTATAGCACAAGGAGTCCTGTACAAGATAACTATCAATCTATTCGTATAAGATATACACAATATCTCTTCTATAAATACAAAACACGTACATATCACATAAGCAGTACAAACTATTTGTACTAGCAGTGCTAAGTTAGTTAGTATTGTTAGTGTAATCTTCAGCAGTCCTTGTCTATAAGCTTGGCAGTACTAAGACAGTTAGTACTACTGTACTAGTGCGTTTAATTCCCAACAATTTCTCAGATGTATATACATCATGTCAATACAGAAACTTTTTTTCTTTCTTTTTTACAGACTATATATATTATATCAGGTAGGTTACTATAAGAATAAGGGGTGTTTTGAACAGAATAAAAAAAATTATATCAGGTCCAACGAAAGGGGTGTTTGGAACAAAGAGAAAAAAAAAATTCCATCATGTTACTACAGAATGAAGGGATGTTTGGATCAGACTGGAAATACATGTATCAGATGTATATAATGAGGTATGTTTGGATAAGAAAACTGCAACATTTGGAGCAGACCAGGTCACTGATGAAATGGGGTGTGTTTGAAACAGACTAAAAAATGTATATATCACGTCATTGCAGATATGAGGAGTTTCTGGAGCAGAATGAAAGAGTATATATATCAAGTAGGTCACTCAGAAAATGAGGTAATTTAAATCAGGTTACCACAATAATAAGGATAAGGTGTGTTTAAATCAGGTTATTCCAATAATGTTTTTGGATCATACTAATGCAGAAATAATGTGTGTTCGGAGATGCTTAAAACTTTATAATCAAGCTACTGAATAAACTGATAACATTGATATTAATAAAAGGTTTTCATTCATAACAAAATACTACTAAAGCCGTAACAGGGGTTCTAATGCATAGCTTAAATTGGAGGTTGCCATAGCTATTTTATCCTTGAAAAGTCGGTGCCTAATATACTAGTATGAAAGGTAGAGGTACTGATGTAATGTTATGCATTTCCTCCTAATGACCCCTTGTGCGAAACAAGGTTGTCACACCCAAACGGAGTAAGCAGGTAGTTGATGGAACTGTGCAAGAACATCTCCATAACAGGGCGTCATGCTTGTCATATAACGAGCCATGCAGACATTCTCCACGGCTCCTTGCAGGTACTCACGTGCACGCAACCAGGCATAAGTAGCAATATCAGTCACCCTTTCGCTCCAGCCTCGATTTGCCAACCTGTCTTCGTTGTAAATGTAGGACTGATAAGCACCTTGTTGGTTGAGATTTCCAACCATGTTGACGATATCTCCAACTAGCATCATCAGGTAATCTTCTTGTATTATTCCAACGCCTTGCAATTTCCCAAGTAGGCGAGGTTCCTGAGTAGGACTGATGTTGGGCTCAGAGAGGTGGCAAAATGTGTCCAAAAGCAAAAAGATGGGCTAAATGGGCACATTTTTAAAAGATTTGGGCACATTTAGCTCTCTCCTTTTTTTGAAATGGGCACATATAGCCCATTGAAAACTTAAATTGGCACTAATGGGCACATTTTTTTCTCAATTGTAGAACATTACAATCGTTTTAAAGAATTTTTTTTATATAATATATTTAAGTTTTTTAATATAAATAAGATATTACGTTTAAGAAATTAATTTCTTCGTTTTAAGTCTTTTATTAAGCGATTTGTATAACATGTGCCCGTTTGGCCTGTGCCCGTTTAGCCCGTGCTCGTTTAAGCCCATGCCCATTCTAGCCCGTGCCCGTGCCCGCCCGGCCCGCCCGTTTTGCCACCTCTAGCTCAGAGTAATGTTGAATGGCTGTGAGGAGTCTTCGGTGGGTTCGGTCTCAGAATCAATAACGTGAACAGGTGGTGCGTGTGCTGCCATACTACATGTCAAGTGCTCAAATAGAGTTATACCAAATGTTATATCAGATAACTACCAATTTCTCAGTTCTGAATTTCATAAACTCAATTATGTCATTTATGTGCTTCACATCCCTGGTATGTAGAAAGCTAATGATTATGAAGCATGCACTCAAGAAACCTTCATTATTAACAGTGTCGCCTTTGAGGGTGTGCAAGGTGAGTGACCGCTCACGGCCTCAGAATTTTTAGGGCCCCAAAATTTGTTCCGTTAATAGTTATATGAATGTGTAGACATATTTTTCACGAAGAAAAAAATATTTGGATGGGAAAATATCTTAAATGAGTAATATGGTAGAACGTTTAGATAACTAATTGCATTATATCTTATAAGCGGTGACACTTTATATATAATATTGCTTAACGAAAGGGCTCATTATATAATTCCGTAAAAGGCCCTCAAAAATTTCGCCGATTCATGATACAACCTTGATTATTAATACTAGCAAATTCTCACTGCATCATCCATCCCTTTTAACCACCACTTTTCACAAGTAACAGATTTATGAGTTTTGGGTTTTGAAAGGTGTTCAAAAGAGGTAATAATCCTGCTTTCATCTTGTTTGGTGAAAGTTCATAATTCAAGAGTTAGAAACCTTTATTGAAAACTTCTTCGAATCTCATTTTTTATATAATATTAAAAATATTTTTCTTGGTTTACTTGTTGACTAACGACAAGTGTATCTTTCTGTTGGAAGCACAGGGACTAAATATGACAAGTTGGAGACTTCTATTACTCTGAGTTCAAGTTTAGAAGCTGTTTGAGTAAAGCTGATAAGTTGGAGGGTTGTTGGGTAACTTCAGCCTATATATACTCTAAGTCAGATTTAGGGTTTGATAACTTGTCTTCATATCTGTTTTCATTCTCACTCGTTTCACACACAGTATTGGTTTCTCTTGTTATTGATATCACTTAGATATCAGGTTTTCTTATATTAGTATAAAGATCAATCTCTTTATTTGATCTTTGTAGTTTTGAGTGGTTTGAGTGATATTGTAGTGAGGTTGATTGGTGTCTACCTAGTAGAGATCAATCTTGTCTTTTGTATTGTTTGGTAAGCATCCGTTTGGAGACTTATTTTCTTGAATTGTTATAATAAAAAGATACACCAAGGGGTGGTTGGTTGGGTGTAAAGAAGTTTGTTGTGTGTTTGTTACCATTTTTACATGGTATCAGAGCTCACGGTTCTGATCTAGTGGTTTTTTGAGATTCTAGGTGATAAGGTTTTAAAATGTACCTTTTTGAGGGGTCGTTTAAGCCCTTATTTGATCACTTTTGTATCCGTTATTACTTAATATCGTTCCTTTTCACTTTTTAGGTCTCTTGAAGGCAAATTGTTGTAATGGCACTTATTTGGACGAAAAGGCGCGAATATACGAAGTAAATGGCCAAAGTCAAGAATCAAGACACTCAAGCTGCTGAAAGACAAGGTGACGGCGTCACTGCTTATACGCGACGCCGTCGGAGTATTTTGTGACGGCACAGAAGCCAAATTTCATATTTTCAAGTGACGGTGTCAGGCTTTAAAAGAGTAGGCCGTCGCAACTCAGACGGCCTAGATTTGATCCAGACTGCGTCAAAAGCTGAAGAGGACGGCGTCACAAGCACAAGGTGACGCCGTCGCAAGACTAACGTGGCCAAGACGAAACCCTAATGACGGCGACCCGACGGCGTCACAAAACATAAGGTGACGCCGTCGCACATGTAATCTTATATATAGAATCCGAATTTTTCAGTTTTAGGGTGTAGTCTTTTGGAGTAAAAACCTAAACCGAACCAAGGCTGTCTTGTACAGTATTTTAGGGTTCCAAACCCTATCTTACATCAAGATAAGTGTTTTACTTCATTAATTCAATTATGTCTTTGATTATTTGTGTGTATGCTTGCATGTTCTCCATGTCCGGCTAATTTACTTGTGTGTTTGCTTAGGGAATATGAAACTTAATTATTGAATATTGATTGGTTGTCTCTTATCTTAATTGTTAATGATCTAGTAATGCGATAGGTCATTCGTTGTGTACTTAATGCTTGATTAATCTTTGTGAACCTTAGGTTATAGCACTTAGAGTGGTTGTAAGCTAAACCATCCAAAGAGGCCTTAGAGTTAGAGTTTATAATCCCTAGTGGGTCTTGTAGACGAAACCCTTTGGTAAGTTCAAAGAGTTAGGGATAAACGCATACCCTACGAATTTAGACACACAACGTGATTAAGAATAAGGACGTGACAATTCAACCATCAATAGGAGATAATTAAGTAGTAATAAAACCTAAGTGAGCACATCTTTAAACTATCATACGAGCACACAATAATTAGACATAGACTACATACACCTTAGATTAGATAATTAGATAAGTAGAGTAATCGGTAGCAATACCAACCCCCAAATCCAAACCCCGAGATTCGTACTTTTCCATTTCCTAAAAAAACATAAAAAAGATGAAAAATAATCTTCCTCAACCCCAACCTTAGCGTAGTAACTTCTCACTAGCATTCCTATTCCCCTAGAGAATGATATCAATACCCGTGGCTTACCCTAATACTACACTACAACGATTAGGTTCACTACCTAGGGTGTTATAAAACTTGCTCGAAGAAAAGGAAGTTCCTTTGACCCCGAACAACGTGTGTAGCGTTATCAAGTTTTTGGCGCCGCTGCCGGGGAATAGAATAGCTAGTTAGTAGTCCACCTCGTTTAGGTTTCTTTGCTTGATTCCTATCAAGTAAATTTTTCTCATTCTTAGCTTTCTCGTAGTCTATCCCCCTTCTTCGTGACCTTTGTTCGTAATCCCATCACTTTTCATCATGGAAGGTGATAACCAACCACCATTCATTAACCTACCACCAAATGACCCGCCAAGAGCCCGTACTCTTGGTGAATACTCGAGACCAAGCCACCTAGGCTATAGGAACACCATTGAGCTTCCCGACCAAGCCCAAACTACTGCCCTGCGATCCGACACCATCCGGTTGGTGCAAAACGGATGTGCATTCCATGGACTTCGTTCCGAAGATCCAAATCAGCATCTAAGGGATTTCCTTAAAATTGTCGATTCCATTGACCTTGATGCTACTACTCGGGAGACCACGCGTCTGCGTCTCTTCCAATTCTCTCTACGGGACCAAGCTAGTAATTGGCTTGAGCTACTTCCCGCCGGCTCCATCTCAAGTTGGGATGATCTCACCTCTCGTTTCCTTGCTCAATTTTTCCCACCGGGGAGAACCACTAAGCTTAGGAATGACATCTTGATGTTCCAACAACGTCAAGGTGAATCTCTCTACGAAGCATGGACTCGATTCAAGGACTTACTCCATAAAGTCCCTCATCACGGCATTGATCTTTGGCTCCAAGTCCAAATCTTTTATGATCATGTCAACTTCCCCACCAAGTGATCCATTGAACAAGCGGCCGGTGGAAAACTTAGTGATCTCACCGCGGAAGAATCATGGGGTATAATAGAGGACCTTGCTCTCTATGACAACGAAAGTTGGAATGACCCCCGTGAGTTGCCTAAAACCGTTAAGGCAATCTCCTTGCCTCCCATTGACTCACAATCTTCCGACCGTAGGATAATCGAACTTGAAGATCAAGTAAAATTCCTAATGAGTTCCTACGAAAATCCTAAGTCTTCACATCAAGTGAATAAAATCACTCTTCCTTGTGAGTTATGTAGTGGTCCCCATGACACTCATGATTGCACAAGACTCCCCGAACACTTTCAAGCCCGAGCAAAACAACTTAGGAAACTCTTACAACCCCTCATGGAGAAATCACCCTAACCTTAAGTGGAACCAAAACTCAAGCACACCCCAAAGCTCATCTAGTCCACCTAATAGGTTCAATTCTCTAAACACCGGGAACCCCGCTAATCTTGAGGCAATTGCATCTAGATTCATGTCATCTCAAGAAACTCGATTGACTAAGCTTGAAGCCGATTTTAAGCGAAGACAAGGCGAGATGACAAACAAGCTTGATGCTCTCTTAAAAGCCTTTAATGAACGAGAAATTGGAGCACTTCCAAGTGACACTATAAAGAACCCAAAATTGAATTCGATTTCGTCAACTTCATATTCTTGTTCACCATGGGAGAGTGCACATCCATGCCCCTCACACCCAACGGTTCACTCGGTAAATGCTATCAAAAAGGGTTCCAAGCCATCCAAAATGAGGTACCAAGGCCCTGCACCATTGGTAGAACCTACTCTTGAGAAACCCGTCAACCAAGAACCCAAACCTAGTTTAGAGGAGGAGTACAAGGAACTCCATCAAGAAAAACCGGTTCTTGAAGTCTTAGCTCATGCACCTTATTATAATGCTTTAAAAGAAAATTATGAGTTAGAACTTAAACTTGGAAAACATGGGTCCGCTTTTGTGCGAAATAATTTACCTAAGAAGTTAGACGATCCCGGGCTATTTACTCTTCCGTGTAGGCTTGGAACTTCCAAACCTCTCGATGCTCTAGCCGACTTAGGATCATGCATCAATCTTGTTCCGTTGTCCCTCCATAGAAACCTTAACTTAGGTAAGATAGAACCAACGGAAACCATCTTAGGTCTAGCGGACGGTAGTGTTGCACATCCGGTAGGAATAATAAAAGACATGGTAGTACACGTAGGAGAGTTGACTCTTTTGGCCGACTTTTATGTGCTAGACATGAATAAGGACCCGACATGCCCATTACTAGTAGGAAGAGGATTCTTAGCTACCGCTAGTGCCATCATCGATTGTAAGATGTCCAAGATAGTGGTAGGAGAGGGGAGTGCTAGGTCAATTTACGATGTCAAAAGGCATACGTCTACAAAGAAGAGGAAATCCCACATGAGATTAGGTTGGATAGGACGCCTTCTAGATATGGACCTTGGATAGATAAGAACCTCATAGGTCCCCAACGACCTTTCTACTTAGATGAAGCCTTTGCTAGTAAAGCAACTTTCCATGAAAAAGAGATGGCTAGGGACATGGAAGTGAACCCGTTCGAGGACGCCTTAGTGTTTAGGAAGATGACCGAGTTCCTATGAAGTTTGCCCGTCAACCTTGTCATGAATAGGTGGAAAATTGAAAAGCCTAAACATAAGTGGGATTGGAATAGACCACCTAGTGATGGTAATGGAGAATGGCACATTAGGATAACAATCTATGATCCCGATGGAGAGAAGTTTGAAAAGGCATATCGAACCGAACGTACTACTAGGAACCTAAATGATAAGTTTGATCCTTATGACATTGTTAAGGATAAGCTTACTTATATCGGAACGTGAGGGCACGACTACGAGTCTAGCTACAAGACTCTTAAATAAAGAAAAGCGCTTCGTGGGAGGCAACCCATGCTTAATTGTTTGCTTGTTAGTGTCGTATATCTTTTATTAATTGTTTATTCTCATGTTTAAATTTGTAAAAATGCTTTATTTTGTTTTTAACCTCGTCTTAATTGCATATAAAGGTATTTTACATAAAGGATAAGTGTAGGGAGGATTACACACGTTTTCAAAAGAAACATAAACATGAGAATAGCAATTCATTAAAAGATATATATGTGTGTTTGTTCGAGTCAAATGCTTGTATCGAGTCATAATAGATGTTTTGCAGAAATTTTTCCAGATTCTAAAGATATAAATTTTCCAGAATTTTTTCCAGAAAATCGCAGACCAGTTTTTGTCAGGATAACTTGACGCCGTCAGGAAGGAGTAAAAACAACAGATTACTTTTTTTCTTGTTTTCTGAGCTACTTATAAATTTTTGGAATTTTCCAGGTCTTAATTTTCCAGAAATTCTGTAAACATCCATTCCACAAGCATTATATCTTAGTTTAGTAGAGTCTTATATATATTATTACCGCCGATTTTACGCGAAGGTTTCGTTTGTTTTCTTCAAATGTGCAGGTTTTATTTATCAAGAAGAAGAAACAAAAGATTGGAAGGAGCTTTTCACGCACACATTCTTCTTGGAAAGGATTTAACCACTACTTCACACACGGATCCTACCGAGCTAATCAGGGGAGTATTAGTTTCTTTCGTTTTTCATTACCTTCTATTATCATAACTTTGATACTTTCGGGGAACATTGGGGACAATGTTCAGTTTAAGTGTAGGGAGGGAAAATAAAACGGGAACTTTGAAACTATGTTTATCCTTGACTATTTGCTTTGTCCAATTGTATTTGTGTAATAAACCATGAGAAAATGTCGGTTAGGGTAATTTTGGCACCAAATTTGAAATTTTTCATGACATATAGGAGTGGGCCATTAGTCTTAACAAAAGTGTCTCACGGATAGGAAGTTGCATGACTAGCACAAAAACCCTTTACCACCTAAATTCCACCCAAAATGTGAGGATCGCCCTTAGATTAGTAGGAATTAAAAGCATTCATCTTCAATGCTTGGAGTGTGAACCGGTAGTATATTAGATTCTAGAACTTGTTTTGTGATGCATTCCGAGATCGCTAGTAAGACTACACTTGTGTAGTTAGGAATAACTAAATGATAAGAGGCATTAGGATAACCCTTGTTTGATACCCGTAATATAATTACTTCTTCCACATCGGTTGAGTAATTCCCCCACACCCTTTGCGTTGTACTCATCTTTAGTACACGATACCCCTAGTTAAACCCTCAGAGCCTATCCTTTTCGCGGTTCTCGTGATGTTTCGGTTTTTCCGGATTATCAATGAAGAGCATTGTTTACACCCCACCCCCAAATATACACCCAAATCGCCTTAGCCTACCTTGTATGCACTCACTTTTAGTGCATTATTGTTATCACCCTAAAACCTTAGTTCAATTATCTAGTTACTTGTATAAGTTGCTAAGTCAAGTCATATCCTTTGTACACAGTTTTGGGACGATTGGGACTCATGGGAAAAAGTTAAAGTTTATAAAACGATTGGAAGGGAACGTTAAATTCCCTAATTTGCGTAATAACATACCCCAAGTATTTTGATCTTTTCAATTCGGGTCAAATTAGTGTTAGAGTAATAAAAACTCAAGTGTAGGGATGTGCCTATAAATCCCTATCATTTTGATGTTACCGTAGAGGATGGTAGAGTAAAAGTGTATGAAAAAAAAAAAAAAAAATAGAAAAAGAGAAAAGAAAAAAAAAATAGACTGTTCAAAAAATATATATATATATATATATATATATATATATATATATATATATATATATATATATATATATATATATATATATATATATATATATATACGGGCTACCATCCTACATCTATCCTTTAAATTTATGTTTGTTTGTTTCAGTTAGCTAGAGTTTTGAGTGTCGAGTCTTGGCTTAGCAACGCCATTCTTCGTATGCTTGTAACAAGAAGATTTTTGACTTGCCACCACTAAATAGCCTATCCCACCAAACCCTTTGTTTCCCTACCGTAAGCCTAACATTACAACTCTTTAAAGACCTCTTTGATAGTCTTTCCTAGGTGCTTACGCCAAAGCGATGGAGGTTTGATCTATTCTCAAGCCTATGCTAATCTATGTACTAGGACCGGTTAATGAGTGTTTAATCTTCCATTTCCAACTTGTTATATTTAATATACACCCGAGAGAGATGTGAGTATCCAAACACCCCATGTGGGGTGCTAGTATGTAATTTTCGTGCTTGTTATGACTTTTGCGGGGCTTATATGTGTTGTGGACTGTTTTAAACCAATGCTTCATGACCTCTAACTTATAAATTAATTGGCTAAAAGCACATTTGCTTGAGGACAAGCAAATACCAAGTGTAGGGATATTTGATAAGGTTTTAAAATGTACCTTTTTGAGGGGTCGTTTAAACCCTTATTTGATCACTTTTGTATCCGTTATTACTTAATATCGTTCCTTTTCACTTTTTAGGTCTCTTGAAGGCAAATTGCTGTAATGGCACTTATTTGGACGAAAAGGCGCGAATATACGAAGAAAATGGCCAAAGTCAAGAATCAAGACACTCAAGCTGCTGAAAGACAAGGTGACGGCGTCACTGCTTATACGCGACGCCGTCGGAGTATTTTGTGACGGCATAGAAGCCAAATTTCATATTTTCAAGTGACGGTGTCAGGCTTTAAAAGAGTAGGCCGTCGCAACTCAGACGGCCTAGATTTGATCCAGACGGCATCAGAAGCTGAAGAGGACGACGTCACAAGCACAAGGTGACGCCGTCGCAAGACTAACGTGGCCAAGACGAAACCCTAATGACGCCGTCGCACATGTAATCTTATATATAGAATCCGAATTTTTCAGTTTTAGGGTGTAGTCTTTTGGAGTAAAAACCTAAACCGAACCAAGGCTGTCTTGTACAGTATTTTAGGGTTCCAAACCCTATCTTACATCAAGATAAGTGTTTTACTTCATTAATTCAATTATGTCTTTGATTATTTGTGTGTATGCTTGCATGTTCTCCATGTCCGGCTAATTTACTTGTGTGTTTGCTTAGTGAATATGAAACTTAATTATTGAATATTGATTGGTTGTCTCTTATCTTAATTTTTAATGATCTAGTAATGCGATAGGTCATTCGTTGTGTACTTAATGCTTGATTAATCTTTGTGAACCTTAGGTTATAGCACTTAGAGTGGTTGTAAGCTAAACCATCCAAAGAGGCCTTAGAGTTAGAGTTTATAATCCCTAGTGGGTCTAGTAGACGAGACCCTTTAGTAAGTTCAAAGAGTTAGGGATAAACGCATACCCTACGACTTTAGACACACAACATGATTAAGAATAAGGACGTGACAATTCAACCATCAATAGGAGATAATTAAGGAGTAATAAAACCTAAGTGAACACATCTTTAAACTATCATACGAGCACACAATAATTAGACATAGACTACATACACCTTAGATTAGATAATTAGATAAGTAGAGTAATCGGTAGCAATACCAACCCCCAAATCCAAACCCCGAGATTCGTACTTTTCGATTTCCTAAAAAAACATAAAAAAGATAAAAAATAATCTTTCTCAACCCCAACCTTAGCGTAGTAACTTCTCACTAGCATTCCTATTCCCCTAGAGAACGATATCAATACCCGTGGCTTACCCTAATACTACACTACAACGATTAGGTTCACTTCCTAGGGTGTTATAAAACTTGCTCGAAGAAAAGGAAGTTCCTTTGACCCCGAACGACGCGTGTAGCGTTATCACTAGGGTTTCTAGGGTTTCGAAGGATTTTTGGGGTTTTTCGCAATTGACGGTGGTATTGGTTAATTGAGGTTGTTTTCTTAACGGCCATTGTTGATTTAGTCTAATCAGGCTAGATCTGGTGATTCTTGTGGGGATTCTTGATTAGGGTTTCTTGAAACCCTAAATTCTGGTTTTAGGGATTTTGTTCCCTGGTGTTCTTGGGCCCATTCTTGGTTACAATTACACTAAGTGAATCTAGTGTGGTTGTGTTTGGTTCTTGCATTCAATACAGCACTGTAAGTATCATCTCTTCTTTAAGACAACACTAACTTGGTTAAGAAGGTGCAAACGGGACAATTAACATCTTGATCTGCCAACTTGATTGGTACGAATACCTGCTCTGGTTGTCCCCAGTCTTCTGGCTGGTTTTTTGTTGTTCTTGGGTGTGAGGGATGTTTACTATATTCTGTTATCTTTGTTATTTAGTTTCTTTTTGTGTCTAAGTCGAAGGAGGATAGGATTTGGGCAGTCTTGGAAGTTGGTTGTTCTGTTTAGTTCTGGTTATTTGTTGGTCTTGTTGTTATTGTTTCTTGTGATTGTTTCTATTAGTTCTTGTTATTTGTTTAGCTGTTTGTTATTATGGCTATTGGTAGTGATCCTAGTGGTAGTGTGTTAATTAGTAATCTTGATGCTGGTAATCCTCTTCATATTCAAACTAATGATAATAGTGGTACTGCTCTTATTCCATTTAAACTTCTTGGAACTAAAAATTATAGAATCTGGTTTGGTGCTATGAAATTGGCTTTGCAAGCTAGGAATAAATACAGCTTTGTTGATGGTACTTGTCTTAAGGAATTATTTGCTACTAGTGATGTCTTATCTGCTCAATGGGATAGATGTAATGCTATAGTCTTGACTTGGATTATGAATTCTGTTTCTCATGATGTTTATATGGGATTGGTTTATTCTGAGAATGATGCTTCTGTTTGGCAAGAATTAAAAGAAACATATGATAAAGTTGATGGTTCTGTGATATACAATCTGTTGTAAAAGATTAATTCTGTTAAACAAGGTGGTAGTTCTGTTGCTGATTATTATCATAGGCTTAATTCCTTACGGAGAGAATTTGATTCTCTAACTAAATTGCCTAAATGTACTTGTGAACATAAGTGTACTTGTGAGGCTAGTACTGAGTTAGTTTTGCATCAGCAGTTGATGAAAATGATGCAATTTCTTATGGGTCTTGATGATTGTTATCAGCCTGTGAGAACTGCTTTATTAACTAGAGATCCTCTTCCTGAGGTCAAGGATGCTTATGCTGTTTTGTCTAGGGAGGAGTCTCATAGAGGGATTCCTGAGACCTCTAGTGTTTCTGATTCTAAACTTAATGCTTCTTCTTTTGCTGCTAAGTCTTTTAATAACAATAGAAGAGTGTTTAACAATAATAATAACACTAGATGTACCAATTCTAATCCTAATACTGCTAATAGAGGTCCTAATCCTAATCTGAATTGTAAAAACTGTGGTAAAATTGGACACACTATTGACAGATGCTATGAAATTATTGGATTTCCTTCTAGTTTTGTTAAAAACAATAATCATGTTAATAAGCCAAATGTTTTTAAACAAAACTATACAGCTAATATTGATGTTAAACAGAATTAGAATAAGAATTCTTCTTCATCTGCTAGCAATTCTTCTGGCTTTACCTTTGAATAGATGAAAAATTTGTTGTCCTTGATTAGTGAAACTCCTTCTGGAAGCATACATGCTAATATGGCAGGTAGAGCTTCTTTCTTTAATGGGAATGTATGGTTCAATGTTTTATTTTTATGCTAATTCTAGTTTGGTTGTTAGCATTATCTCTTTGGGTTGGATTATTGACTCAGGTGCCAATAAGCACCTGACTGTTTCCACCATTGGTATGACCAATGTTGTGGATATCACTAGTCTTAAAATCACTGTTGGCCATCCCAATGGGACTCTTGCCACTATTAGTCATGTTGGAAATTTAAAGTTGACCAATAATGTTACTCTTTATGATGTATTGGTTGTTCCTGGATATTGTGTGAGTCTTTTATCTGTCAATAAGCTTATCAAATATAGCAAATTAGTTGTTGGTTTTGATGAAGATAAATGTTACATTCAGGATTTGAAAAGGGAGAATGTTCTGGGGACTGGTAGTCAGTCTGATGGTCTTTACTTGTTTGACATGCAGCCTAATCTGTCTTTAGGTCAGTGCAATATGGTTATATCTTATAATGTGTCTAAACTTACTTGGCATAATAGATTGGGTCACCCTGCTGTTCCTGTCCTATCTGTTCTTTAAAAGGATCTTGGTATTTCCAAGAATTCTACTATCTCTGTTTGTGAAATCTGTCATAGGGCCAAA
Source organism: Chrysanthemum seticuspe (assembly GCA_019973895.1). Lineage (NCBI taxonomy): Eukaryota > Viridiplantae > Streptophyta > Magnoliopsida > Asterales > Asteraceae > Chrysanthemum > Chrysanthemum seticuspe. Next base: position 320,456,797 of record BPTQ01000008.1, read on the forward strand.
CAGACTAGGGAACCTTTTCCCTTGTCTGATCATAAGTCACAGAATATTGGTGACCTTGTTCATCTTGACTTATGGGGTCCTTACAGAGTTATAAGCAGAGAAGGATACAAATATTTTCTGACCATTGTTGATGACTTTTCTAGAGCTATGTGGGTGTACTTAGTCAAAACTAAGGATGAAGTGTTTGATGTTTTCTATACTTTCATTCACTTGATTTTAAATCAGTTTGATCTGAAAATTAAAGTTGTAAGATCTGATAATGGAACTAAATTTGTTAATAAGAAAATGAATGATATGTTTTCTGATCTTGGTATTATTCACCAAACTTCATGTGCTCATACACCTCAGCAAAATGGGATTGCTGAGAGGAAACATAGACACTTGCTCAATGTTGCAAGGAGTCTTATGTTTCAAGGGGGATTCCCTTAAAGTTTTGGTCTGATTGTGTGCTAACTGTTGTATATCTTATAAACATGCTGCCATCATCTGTCTTACATGGTAAATGTCCCTATGAGTTGTTATATAAAAAGAAACCCAATCTTTCCCATTTGAGGTCTTTTGGTTGTCTTTGTTTTGCTACTATTTTAAATAATCATGATAAAATGTCTCATAGGTCTGAAAAATGTGTTCTTTTGGGTTTTTCTACTACTAAAAAGGCATACAAACTTTTAAGTTTAGATACCAGAAATGTGTTTTTTGCAAGAGATGTAAAGTTTTATGAAAATATTTTTCCACTCAAAATGAAAACCTGTGATTTCACTGATGCAGAAAATGCAAATGAAGTAGATCACTTGAAGTTTTTTGATAGTCTTAAGTCTCAAAGTCCCAATGATGAAGGGGAAGATGCACCAGTTGAGGATGGTAGTTTGCCATCTTCTTATGATGCAGTAGACACATATACTACTCATTTGCATCATGAAGGTGAGCATTCTGCAACCCAAGTTGGTGACCAATACTGGTCTGAGGGCAGTCCCATTCCTGAACAAAACACTGAAAATATAACAACTCAGTCTATTTTTGAAAATGATGATGTGCAGACACATGTTGTAAGAAGATCTAACAGGGGGACTAAAACTCCTATTAGATTCAATGATTATGTGATGAGTTCTAAAGTTAGATATGGTATTGAAAAGTATGTGTGTTATGGAGGTCTTAACAGAAATAATATGTGCTTTGCTTCTATTCTAAATAAATCTGTTGAACCTAAAAACTATGAGGAAGCTGTCAAAGACCCTAATTGGTCTGAAGCTATGAACAATGAAATTGAGGCTTTAAATAGAAATAATACATGGACTGAATGTACTTTACCTGTTGGTAGACATGCCATAGGGTATAAGTGGATTTGGAAAATAAAATATAAGTCTACAGGAGAAATTGATAGATGCAAGGCTAGATTGGTTGCAAAAGGTTTCAATCAAAGAGAAGGCTTTGATTATGATGAAACTTTTAGCCCAGTTGTGAAAATGGTTACTGTGAGATGCTTGATTAGTATTGATGTTAATATGAATTGGCCATTATATCAACTGGATGTGAACAATGCTTTTCTATATGGTGATTTAGATGAAGATGTTTATATGGTCTTACCTAAAGGTTTTAATGGTGGTGATGACAATAAAGTATGCAAACTTAATAAATCCTTGTATGGTCTTAAGCAAGCTCCAAGACAGTGGAATGCTAAGCTTACCACTGCCTTGATTGAGCATGGATTTGTTCAAAGCAAATTTGATTATTCTCTGTATGTTAAGCAGAAAGATAATATGTTTGTTGCTTTGCTTGTGTATGTTGATGATATTGTCATAACTGGTAACAATGAAGCTGAGATTAAAAGTTTTAAACTGTTTTTAAGTACCAAGTTTATGATTAAGGACTTGGGTGAGTTGAAGTATTTTCTTGGCATTGAAGTTTTGAAAAATGAAAAAGGTGTGTGTATGACACAAGAAAATACTGTATTGAATTGTTATATGAATATGGGTTGTTAGTTACTAAACCTGTTGATACACCTTTACCTGAGAATTATGTTTTAAACTGTATTGAGAATGATACTGATAAGGTTTTGTACAATATAACTAACTATCAAAAACTAGTTGGAAAGTTGATTTATCTGACTAATACTAGACCAGATATTAGTTATGTTGTTCATTGTCTTAGTCAACATATGCATAAGCCTTTACAGTCACATCTTAAAGCTGCTTTAAGAGTGTTGAAATATCTTAAAGGTTCTCCTGGTTCTGGTTTGCAATTCAATTGTATTTCTGATCTTAAGCTTAGAGCTTATGCTGATGCTGACTGGGCAAAGTGTCCTGTCACTAGAAAATTTGTCACTGGTTTTTGGGTTTTTCTGGGAGATTCTCTTATTTCCTTGAAAAGTAAGAAACAATCCACTTTGTCTAGAAGTTCAGCTGAAGCTGAATATAGAAGCTTAGCTTCTACCACTTGTGAAGTTATTTGGTTGAGCAATATGTTGAGTAGTCTTGGTATTAAAGGCTTGTTGCCTGTGGATGTTTATTGTGACAATAGTGCTGCTATTCAGATTACTGCTAACCCAGTTTTCCATGAGAAAACTAAGCACTTTGAGTTGGATGTACATTTGGTAAGAGAAAAGGTTTCTGCAGGTGTGATTAAGACTATTAAAATTCATACTAGCATGCAGATTGCAGATGTGTTTACCAAGTGCCTTGGTCAAAAACAACATTGTGTATTATGCAAAAAACTTGGCTTGGTTGACATGTTTGCAGGGTCTCTCAATGGAGGCAAGCAGGCTAAGGCTAAAGATGTTGATCAAGGTTGAAGTCTATCAACTTGAGAGGGGATGTTGGAAGTACAGGGACTAAATATGACAAGTTGGAGACTTCTATTACTCTGAGTTCAAGTTTAGAAGCTGTTTGAGTAAAGCTAATAAGTTGGAGGGCTGTTGGGTAACTTCAGCCTATATATACTCTAAGTCAGATTTAGGGTTTGATAACTTGTCTTCATATCTGTTTTCATTCTCTCTCGTTTCACACACAGTATTGGTTTCTCTTGTTATTGATATCACTTTGATATCAGGTTTTCTTGTATCAGTATAAAGATCTATCTCTTTATTTGATCTTTGTAGCTTTGAGTGGTTTGAGTGATATTGTAGTGAGGTTGATTGGTGTCTACCTAGTAGAGATCAATCTTGTCTTTTGTATTGTTTGGTAAGCATCCGTTTGGAGACTTATCTTCTTAAATTGTTATAATAAAAAGATACACCAAGGGGTGGTTGGCTGGGTGTAAAGAAGTTTGTTGTGTGTTTGTTACCATTTTTACACTTTCTTTTAAACCAAAAATAAGTTTATTATTTCTAAATAAATGTATCATGTTTGAAGGGTTTTTATGTCCTATTGTTTGAGCTGAAAAAAGAAAGACATGCCCATGAGTGTAAGACCAACCGGAGTGGGAGGTGAGGGAGGCATGGTGAGGCTTCACCTCACTCCTGAACCCCAAAACACACACCCTATCTCGCGAGTGAGCATGGAAAAAAATAAAAATTAAAGGTGAGTGGCTCACTTTTAAGAATCGGTGCAAAGTGTGATGTTTTATATATTAAAATATTAAACATTTGATTTTTGATTGTGCATGGGGTATTTAGTTGAGTTTATTTGTATAAAGTGGACATTTGAATAAAAAGTGAGGGGAAGATGATCAAAACAGGTGAAAGGTGAGAGGAAGTGAGGGGAAGCGAGAGAAGATAGAAAGTTGAGATAACATTAACGTGTATGATGACAAGATTGTGACCACTCCCTTTAGCCTAAAAAGCACAACAAAAGATACTCTTTGGTTAGCTACATGAATTTCATCCTCATTGTCGTCACATGCCTAACATGAGCCTTCAATAGTAAGGGGCCCGTTTGATTCGTAGATGGTTTTATGATTAGGATTTAGACTTATTAAATTTGGTTTAGGATTTAATGTGATATAGGAAAAAGAAAATAATATTTAAAGATATATTATATAGAGTAAATTGCAAAAATCGTCCTTAAAGTTTGGCCAAATTGCAAGTTTCGTCCCAAATGTTTAGAAAGTGCAAGGATCGTCCCTGTGGGAAACTTTTGGGGCAAAAATCGTCCCTGGCCAACAACAAATGACTAAAATGCCCTTTCTAAACGTTTGGGACGAAACTTGCAATTTGGCCAAACTTTAAGGACGATTTTTGCAATTTACTCTTTTCTATATTATTTTCAGTTTTCTTACATAAATGATCCATGTGTTGTACAAAGTTTTACAATGTTAGTCCCGATTTTTTTTTAACCATCGCCACCCACCGCGACCCACTGTCACCGCCACCCGTCACCACCACCATCTCCACCCCACCACCGTCACCCACTACCACCACCCCCATCCACCACCACTCATAGCCACCACCGTCACCCACTACCACAACCCCATCCACCACCACCCACAACCACCACCGCCACCGCCACCCACCACCACCCACAACCCCATCCACTACCACTCACAACCACCGCCGCCACCAACTGCCACTGACCACCACCACCATCGCCACCCTACCACCGCCACCCACTACCACTACCACTCACAGCCACTACCGCCACCCACCGCCACTGACCACCACCACCATCGCCACCCCACCACCGCCACCCACCGCCACGACTCACATCCACCACCGCCACCCACCACCATCGCCACCCCACCACCGCCACCCAATACCACAACCCCGTCCACCACTACTCACAGCCACCACCCACCAACGCAATGGTGAGTGGCGGTGGGTGGCGGTGGTGGTTGTGCGTGGTGGTGGATGAGGTTGTGGTAGTGGGTGGCGTGGTGAGGTGGAGATGGTGGTGGTGGCGGGTGACGATGGTAGTAGGTGACGGTGGTAGTAGGTGACGGTGGTGAGGTGGAGATGATGGTGATGGCGGGTGGCGGTGGTAGTGGGTGGCGGTGGTGGTTGTGAGTGGTGGTGGATGAGGTTGTGGTAGTGAGTGACGGTGGTGGCTATGAGTGGTGGTGGATGGGGGGGTGGTAGTGGGTGACGGTGGTGGGATGGAGATGGTGGTGGTGGCGGTGGTAGTGGGTCGCGGTGGGTGGCGATGGTTAAAAAAAATCGAGACTAACATTGTAAAACTTTGTACAACATAGGGATCATTTATGTAAGAAAACCGAAAATAATATAGAAAAGAGTAAATTGCAAAAATCGTCCTTAAAGTTTGGCCAAATTGCAAGTTTCGTCCCAAACGTTTAGAAAGGGCATTTTAGTCATTTGTTGTTGGCCAGGGATTATTTTTGCCCCAAAAGTTTCCCACAGGTACGATCCTTGCACTTTCAAAACGTTTGGGACGAAACTTGCAATTTGGCCAAACTTTAAGGACGATTTTTGCAATTTACTCTATTATATATTAAAATATAAATTAAATTTTATTTATAGTGGAAAAAAAATGTTATATGAAGGACAACTTTATTATTTTATATTATTTATGAAAAAGGAGACAAAAAAAAGATAGATATAAAACAAAAGAAGGCAAGGTTCGAGTCTTTAGTCTAATGAGTGGAGCTTTCGTGCACGAGTCAATAGACTTTTGTTCGAGTCTCACTTTTGACTTAAAGTTCTCAATGGTACCATCCCTCCACCGCAAATGCTGAGATTGACTTGTGAACGAGGGGTCTATCGGAGAAAATGGCCAAGGCTCAAAATCCACATGACAGGTGCTCATTGCCTGAGGCCGAATCCTTTGGGGAGGGTCCGGTTGGCATTCTTAAGATGCATAGGACCATGGTGATCCCACCGTTCTAGGAAAACAGAAAAGGGCCATTTTGTTAGTAAACCATGCATACATGATACAACCTATCTTTAGAAGAACCCTCGATATTTGAGGGCCCGTTTGGTTTAGAGGTTTGGAGTGGGTTTTGATTTTCAAAAATGAAAATCAGTTGATTGGTTCATGCTTTTACTGTTGGATTTGATTTTAAATTGAAAAAATGGCCACTGTATCAAATTCGGGACATATTAGATGGTATGGCTGGTTTGGCTGACATTGTGGGTCCCTTTCTCTCACATCTATCTTTTTATCACTATAATATAATTAGTAAAAACTAATTTTAAATACTTTTAAATTTAATAAATTATTTATAATTATATATAATAATATATTTTCTCTCTCTTACTTTTTTTCAAACATTTCCCAAATCTTTCAAACCATTCTCAAATCCAAATCCAATTCTAAACCCACCTACAAACCAAACGGGCCCTGAGATAAAGGTATAAACCCAAATCCCACGAACACAACCAAACGTTGATTTGCACTTTTTAACCCAAACCCACAAACAAAACGGACCCTAAGACTATAGAAACACAATAACTAATAAACCACATCAAAAATTATTGATAAATGTCAACAATATCATCCAGATCAAAACAACTACTGGTTGAGCCACCCATCTATTTGCCACATAGAATTGAGATCCATGTAAAACTCAAATTTGTCATAGAACCAATTAACCAATCACATTCATCCATTTTTTATTTTCACCTTTTTTTTAAAACAACATATCTTGCAAACGGTAAATCTTCAAGCTACAAAAAATACACCATCGTGACGAGAATTAAATTATCTTTCTATAGATATGCATTATTATATACTTTCGACGAACTTTTTTTTTTTTTAAATTCGTCCAGAAAAATCACATGTGATTCGTAAAAATCAAATCACATATGATTTTAAGAAATCACATGTGATTCTTACAAATCACATGTGATTTTTCTGGACGAATTTTTTTAAAAAAAAAGTTCGTCGAAAGTATATAACAATGCATATCTATAGAAAGATAATTTAATTCTCGTCGAGATGGTATAATTTTTTTGACGTAACGATTAACGGTTTGTGAGATATTTACTTTTCAAAAAAATGTGAATATATTTTTAATAAAAGAAATGAGTGGCTATGATTGGTTGATTGGTTCTATGGCAAATATGGGTTCTATAATGAACTTTTCTCTTGCCACATATACGAAAACCTGAATGACTAGTTAGCAGACAAGCTCAAAACAGCTAAAGATTGTTATCAACAACTTGATTCTTGTATAGTAGTTTCTGAAGCATATCTGTAACAGGAAACTCAATAATACTCATGCTTTTCATAGCTCCTCTCTTAAATTTTTGAAGAGGCTTGAACCTAAACACTTTGGTCCATGTTTCAAAAAGTTCAGGGATCGCAAAAATCACCAGCTCTTCTACGCCAAGAGAGCCAAGAGCCTGCATAAAAAAAATTCAAATCATTACTTGTGACACTTGATATTAAGCACATAATGCTAGAATACTTGACTATTTAATGGGAAATTGCTTTTTAATTCTTTAGTTCATTACAAGTGCTACTGGAATGCCAACATTTCAAATATTCAGACAAACGAATCATATCTGAGATTCTATGGATTCAAATATTCAGATACACTACACTTCTCTAGCACCAATCAAAATATACCATTCACTTTCCCAATTTTAATTCCAAGCCTTCTATATGATCCACCCTAATCATAATGAGCTAGCTGAGTATGAAAAATACGATATCACATATCGTCACATGGATCTATGGTAGATATATACGTATAGAAAAAATAAATAGAGATTAACTTACAACACATGTAGGCATATTATGACATTTTCAGATTTGGATGTCAGGACTGCTAATTTGATTATTGCAAAGATTTACAATAATCAGTTTCTTATAAAAATAACGCACAAAATACAGGTTTTCATACCTACAATAATCAAACGTATTACCCAAAGATAAGAAATGTTAGCTATACGCTATTTTTGTTAACAGAACATATATTTTTTTGTAAAGTCTATTGAATAAGTTGACATTCTAATTCCTTAAATAGTCAAAACTTGACAAACATTCAAACAAACATCTAAATATCTAATAACTAGACTATAGACCCTCGGGTTTCGCGGGTGGAAAAAGAATGTTTTATAAGTTAGTTAATGTGTATAGCGAAAATAGGATGCCATTTAAACATGTTTATATTTGGTTAGTATACTACATATGTTCGTTTATAAAAACATGTTTGAATATGTTTAATAACATACAGTAAAACTATATAGGCTACACTTATATTATTCTATAAGAATGCAAGGGTATCAAGTTAAAGGATGAATTGTTAAATGCATACTAACATTCTAAGTTGCATACTAAAGTCTGTGTTTATTCATATAATGATAACTACCGAGGGGGCGTTTGGCATTGCATTTTCAAAATGATTATGCGAAAATGAAAGACAGTTAGTTATCATTATTCAAGGTTATTACCAAAAATGCAACAATTTCCATTTAGATCAGCAAGTTAACAAATTATGTCCAAACTGAGAGTAAACCACTTATGGTAACCTACACAAGACATGTTAGGTCCTTTGTGCCAATCACTTGGACACTACACGGGACATATAAGCTCAATAATTGACCCAATATTAGTATGCACCATATCGAAAAAGTAACAGGCTGCACACCCAAAATAAAAGTCATAAAAATCAGACCCAAACACCCTCATTATAAAGGTCTCAAAAAATACATAATATGCATAACACAACAACTAAAACTAAGCATTGTTACAAGCTGCAACAAAATAAAAATGAAATAAGTGCTGGAGAATATTAAAAAGCTGGCCATTTGCAAATATTGAAAAATGAAACAACCAAGAATGCATTACTCTTGTACCCACGCTGATCATGTAAAAAAGAGTAGCGGGAACTCATTATTATACAAAAAAAACAGATAAATGACTTCCACATTTATGGCTTATTCCAACTTAATTGCCGTGTATCATACTTTCTGAAAATCTTCGTGACAAATAACATTTAGAGTAATCTGCAAACCTTTTCATCCTTGACATAAAGTGATTGCGGTCAAGTGACCAAGTCCATAACACAAAGGTCTCTCGAGATTAATTCCTGCCCATGAGGCTCCACAAAAGATATTCCCCCCACCCACAACTATTGCCACCTAAATCATAATACGGAAAATCAAAAATTATAATTAGAAGGTTGATGTAATCACAAGCTAAACATAGATTTTGGATCCAAATAATCTTCTTGTACCCCACAATTTGGCAAGCACTTTATTTTTCATAGATTATGGCATTTACACATTATAAGCTGTATATGGTGGTGTATCCATGTACGCATGTTAGTCTATGTAGCACACAATGCAGCATGGTTTGGTGAATTTTCTGAGCATTAATTATGAACATTGAACTCAAATTTTATGTTTCCATTGTTAAAAGGAAGAAGTCATAAGAAATAGACACACAAGTTGACTAAATGGAGTAATGGACTTCAATTAGGTTTCAAATCCAGTAAACATGTTGTTGACATTTTCTTACTTTTGAGATCCTTATTTCATTGTTCAAAATAAGCAATTTCATCAAATGTCTTATAGTTTAGCTATCGAACAGAGATCAAAACACCATTGACATTACAAATATCTAAGTATCAAACCAAGGGTGTGAGTACTACATAATAAGACCATAGTCTACGACTTAAAGTAAGTGTATGCGTTTTTAAAACAATAACTGCAAAATTTGTAATTCGCGTACTCCATTAGGGTCTTTAAAAGCAAGCCTATGAATAATTAATGGATACTCAAATACTGAAAATGAAATTGGAAATTTACCTCAATGCCAAGCCGAGTCACATCAGCAACCTCTCCTGCAACCATTGTAACCTATAAATCAAATGTAACAGCATTATATGCTAATAACAGCAAACATACTAATATTTCATCTAAACCAAAATGATGATATACATTTCATACCTTTGGGTCGATATTTTGTTCACGGTCACCTACAAGTGCTTCACCACTTACTTTAAGAAGCACCCTTTGCCACTTAAAAGGACCTCTTGATGTCCCATTTTCATTCATCCTAAAACACCAAAACAACCCAATCAACCAGGTTTTTGACGTTTAACTGAAAAAAACCAATAAACTAATCCACCTAAATGGTAAACCAGATTCTCTTAATACATAGTAACATTCTGAAGAACATAATGTGATAAAAATTGCATTTTAAAATGACTCATTATATATCGATACTAAATCCACATAATTAGCTTATAAGTAATTGACCCACCTCAAATTATCAAACTTTACACACTAAAAAAACTCAACCTTTATTCTTAGGGTACTAATTAACACATATAAGTTGCTCAAACAAAAACAACAAAAATAAATAAATTAATTAATAAATAATAATAAAAAAATAAAAAATAAAAAGGTGAAGTAATACCAAGTGAAATTGCAGGCTATTGTAAAAGTACATAAGATTAAAATGTCCCATTCATTGGGTAATTCTATCGAACACTTGGTGTTTCCCTAAAATCAAGTCTCGAGAAACACACAACAAACTAAAAGGTTAGCCATATTCAACCCCTTAATCATGTAGGTTGAACATACCTAATTCACTTGCTAGATTCCAATGGAACAATAAAGAGAAACATCTTCTTACTCCAGACCACGAATCTGACCTACAAATGTGAGCATCAAAGAAAGTTTTCTAAAAAGTGAGTAACTTGTACTCAATAGCAATTCATCGATCTCATAATACCCCAATACAAATACAATTATAGCATTTATAATTCAAATTATAATCATGCTCTAATCAAATAAATTATAATCATGCTCTAATCAAATGGATCTATGGTAGATATATACGTATAGAAAAAATAAATAGAGATTAACTTACAACACATGTAGGCATATTATGACATTTTTAGATTTGGATGTCGGGACTGCTAATTTGATTATTGCAAAGATTTACAATAATCAGTTTCTTATAAAAATAACGCACAAAATACAGGTTTTCATACCTACAATAATCAAACATATTACCCAAAGATAAGAAATATCAGCTATACGCTATTTTTATTAACAGAACATATATTTTTTTGTAAAGTCTATTGAATAAGTTGACATTCTAATTCCTTAAATAGTCAAAACTTGACAAACATTCAAACAAACATCTAAATATCTAATAATTAACCAGCAAAAACACATTCAAACACTGTTTTGATGGTCGGTTTTATAGCAAATGGTTATCCAGTTCCAAGTATCTGATATCACATAACTTTCAAACACGAACCTATATTGGAGTGGTACACAGATTATATCCTTAAGCAAGAACCAAGTTATTAATAGTTACAGGCACTTGAACAGAGGTTTCTAAAGTCAAAAATGGTTTAATTGAAATAAGTTCACCAAGAGATACAGAAAACATACGTCTTCAATCACATCTAAAAGCCAATGACACATCCTTTGACGCCTGTACATGTTACGAGTTCCAATAATGCCCATGGATCCCTGTAATATATAAAAAAATAAAGTTATTATGCCAAATGCTTCTAAAAGAACAGACAGAAAAAGATCAAACGAAAATCAGGAAAGACTACCTTATGGATTGGTAATGCAGTAGCCGCAAGTTAAACATGACTGCCACAAAAGAAGTATAAAGTCAATATTATCCCAAAGAAATACAGTATAAAACAACGCATCAATATTGATTTGAAATAGTCTCAACCTTGGCAAAGCTCCAACTTTTGCTGCTTCTTTCAGATTATGCAGCCAATGCTTTTCTTGTCTTTCAACTGTCTGCTTTTTTTCTGATCGTCTCTTAGCGAAAGGATCTTCTCCTGGCTCTGTAAAAAGCAAAAACGTTAGAGCTTCAACGTATATAGATAATGTTGCCTCATCCAAGAAATTTAGGTATTGATAACAATCAGTTGTATTTCCCAACTATCATCTTTGCCTCAATGATTGGAAGGTCATTGTCACCATTTACCGATCACAACCATATCTGCGTTTCCAATAACTATGTAACTACAAACAACCCCATAGCACCCGTTAAAACGACCCAAACAACCTTAAACCTACAATTTTCAGCAGCCCTTAAAATGACCCAAACACCCATCAGAGCTGCAGTTTTGCAGCAGACAGAAACACCCCATAAAATGACCCCAAACACCCCTTTAAAACTTTAGTTTTGCAGCAGCCCCGAACAATCATTAAAACGACCCAATCACCCCTTACAAAGACCCAAGAACACCCCTTAAAACAGTAGCAAACAGAAACACCAAATAAAAAGTCCAATCACCCCTTTAAAAGAAAACTGTAGCTGTAAAATTGTAGCTGACAGAACGAAACACACATAAAAATGGTGCATACATGTATAGTCGTTTGTTCTCATACAGTCTTGAGTTTTTAGGTAATATAACTTTATTTTTCTTCAAATATATCATCAAAGTTTATAAAATTCATTATCTCATTCAACTTTTACTATTGTATATACACAACACTTTGTATATATGTTTCAACACTTCATGTAACATTATAATATATTTACTCTACAATAAATATATACCAAAAATAATAATTTGAAAAAAAAAAAAAAAAAAAAAAAAAAAACGCAAAAACCCGCGAAACCGCGTAGATGTGGATTCTCATTTTTTTTAAAACCGCAATTGCGGATGCGGGTTGGTTTTTACCAAAAACCGCACCAACCTGCACCATGCTCAAAGAACACAAAGAGCAATAGAGAATTATAGTCTTGGTTAGATGATTACCATCATACCATGGAAAACCGCTTCTCAAAAAGATGCTCATGAACAGAATCAAAACCACAGAGCCTCATACAAAAGTTAAGGTGCGCTGCATTGCATCCGAACTCCATTCATTATGCTTCTAAAGCTCCTCCCGATTTCTTAATTCATGTGACCCTACATAAAGAAAATTCTCGAATATTATATATGAATCAAATTTTAACATGAAACATCATATCATTCGAACAACAAAATAAGTGCTAACTTGAGAATCAGAATAGCTTATTTCAATTGCAAATAGCCAATTAATCAGATAAGCGCATTTTTTTTTACTACTCTCGACCAAGCACGCTTAACTGCGGATTTCTGATGGTATCCGGTGCATTAGAGCTGGTATGATCGCACCATTAATAAGCAATCCAATTCACATTTAGGTAAGCTTAAGCTTTATAACTTTCTAAGTTCTAATTCCTAGATCTACCTAAGAATTCTGTACAATAATATGATAAAAATTCAAAACAATACGTAAAGGACTCGTTGTATCATACCTGTATATATAAACTTATGACCGACTAGTATTCCGGTGATCTATGACGGTGCCGTCGATTGTTCCGGTGATCTGAGATGGTGACGGTGGATGGCCGGAGAATGACGTGGTTAGGGTTTTGGGGACGGCTTGAATCACGGAGTGTGTGTAGGAATTTTTGTCGACTGTGTGAGTTTTTTTACTTTCAGCTTAAGATAAAGATACTTTGTATCTATTCTATACTGTCTTATAATTCATTTAGGGTGTGTTTGGTATAAAGAAATGGGGGCAAAGAAATGGAAATTGGTTGATTTCCCATGTTTGGTAGTACAGAGAATTTGGGAAGCGGAGAATTCTGAAATCTCTGGGAAATCATCCCTTTGTATTTTTTTGCAACTTTATTTCCACTCATTTGGTGGAGAATTGGAGAATTAGTCCATGGCATTTTTTTTTCAACTACTGTTTTGTTAAATAATGTGTTTTGTTTTAAATACATTATTAAAAAATATTTTTTTTTAAATATTTTTTTAAAAAAAATAAGTTTTTTTTAAATAAATATATTTTCAAAAAATATTTTTTTAAAAAAAAAGTTTTTTTTTTTTTTTTTAATACATTTTTAAAAAATAATTAAAAAAAAAGTTAAAAAATAATTAAAAAAAAATAATAAATAAATAAGTTTTTTTTAAATAAATACATTTTAAAAAAAATATTTAAAAAAAACAAGTTTTTTTTAAATAAATACATTTTTAAAAAATAATTTTTTTTAAAGAAAGTACGTAAATTTTTAAAAAATAAATTTAAAAAAAAAGATATTTTTTTTAAAATAATTTAAATAGTTGTTTTTTTTTTCATTTCTCGGGTCAAGTCTCTATTGTTACCAAACATTAGAATTGAACACAATTCTCTACTGATTTTTATTCTCTGAGATTCTATTCTCTACTTCATTTCTTTTCTCTGAATTTCTCTCTACCAAACGCACCCTTAGTGCCTTCTAAAATTAAAAGGCTTAAAAATTTAGACTTTTTTACTTGCTTATTATAGAAAGAGTTTTTCTATAAGAAGCTTCAATCATTGAGTGACATGTGTCACTTCTCTAACTAAAAAATAACAAAAAGGGATGAGCTCTCTCAAACTAAAATAAAGAGTTCCAATAATGGGGTGACACATGTCACTTCTTAACTAATTAATCGCATTTATTTTTAAATTTAAATATCTTTTAATTCGTTTAATATTTTTATGATCTAATTTCACCATATTTTTTAAATTTTTGTGCTCTTTAATTCAACATCCATTTTCATATATTTTTATGAGTTTTTAGTTTTTACATTTTTAGTATTTTATTTTTATTCAAATTTTTATAACTTTAACCTTTATTTCAATTAATACAAACTTTATTTATCAAAATCATTTACTTTTCGGAAAATGTTTGACGTGTAAGAGATTGTGAAGGTCTTTTTACATGCGGGAATAATAATGTCACGGGAAAGATACGGAAAACCCAAACAAACACATACAACTAACACATATGCATTTGGAGTGTTGTGAAATGAATTCACTAAACGGGTAGGAAATTGCGAGGAGAGTTGGGTTAGCAATTCATTTACTATATTTATTATATAACTATATTTATCGTCGCCGTTGTGCCCGGGTATCCAACTAGTTTTTTTTAATTGGCCAAAATCTAATGGACAAGTTTGACTCATTTTTAAACGCTTGTCTCTTTAGATAATTAATTCTAAAAATTATATTGTTACAAACAAATACGACCCAACGATATTTGTCCCAACCATAGTTTTAAAAAGCACGCCTCGGCGCACCTCGGCTCAAGCTCTAGGGATTTTTTCAGATCGAGACTCACGACATATATGAATCTCATAAAAATCGTAGCGTCTTGGGGCTTTTTGCACCTCAGAGATGTAACATGTTTTGGGGCTTTTTTCTAAATATTAAGATAAGATACATGGGCCTTATAAGTTATTTGCATGAGCAGTTATACTAATAACCTTAATTTGAAAAAAAACTAAAACATACAATCAAGTGGGTAACTATAGATTATAATCATTTTACAAATATGTAATCTCTCTCACATCATAAGTTTATATCTTGAACTGATTTTTATTGATTGTTTATTTTATTGATTTGTAAATAACGTCATAAGTTTATTTTATCTTCAAGCATCACATCATAGGGTGAGTATTTGTATGATTTTTAATATTGAACCGATTTTATGTTTATTTTATTGATTGTTATTTTTTAACAAGTTACTTTGTATCATTAAGTATTTTCTTTATAACATATTATCATAAAAATGTGGCATTATGCCTTAAATATTAATATGTTGTTTGCTTGATATTTTGGGTTAAATTGTGAGTTTTGTTAGATGTGAGTCTGCAAGTGTATGACACAAGCATATTTAGTCTGATATGGATTTTAATCTATATGTAGTTAATCGAGCCAAAGACTTGATCCGTTTGAGAAGTGACAACTGATCCATTTTAATCTTTATAATGGCTATAGGTGTCATGTATTAATTATTTAATGTTATTTTGTGTTATTTAAGCTACATAAATTGTCACATATATTATAAAAGAACTTAATGTATTTAGTGCGTCTCGTATTCGTGAATCTCGCGCCTTGATATACGCCTCGCTTCAAGACTCTTTGGTCATTTTCGCTCCTTAGTGCGCCTTGAGCCTTTCAAAACATTGGTCCCAACGATATCAAATAGACATGCAAGAAGTTAAAACAATATACATGAAACAAATAAAATGTAAGATCGTGTTGAGTTAAAATAAGTTTATACTATTTGTCTATTTCATTTCAAATGATGATGGAAAAAGAGAAGAAAAGATTGATGGTCGAGATATGAAATTATAAAATCGACGTAAATATTGGAGCTGCTTTATGAAATTTAGAGAAAGGTTTATAATCTTTTACTACCAAACAAAATATTAACTCACAAAATTGTTGAACCAAAGACCCTTAGTGGAATGAGAATCTTAACTCAGGGACCCGCCGGCTTGTCTATAAATCGACCACAATAAAATATCAAAATCATCTCCATCCCATTTTCACTACTCTCTTCCGCCTTCACTACTCTCAAAACATGACCCTCGTGAAGCAAAGATCCTGCATTTATACTTCGGAAGGGCCGATAATAATCGGCGCAAGCACGTTAGGACTTGCAATCTCCGCATGTTTGACAGTTAAACACGTACCTTTCGTGTTACTCGAAAAATCAAACAGCATTGCTTCTCTATGGCAATATAAAACTTATGACCGTCTCCAAAATCACCTACCAAAACAGTTTTACGAGCTCCCAAAACATCGGTTTCCTGATGAGTATCCTGAACAAATTACACGTGAAGATTATATCGATTACTTAAATTCCTACGTAAAAAAATTCGACATGAAGCCGTTTCTTAATGTGTGTGTCCGGCGTGTCACATATGATGTACAAACTTCGATGTGGAGTGTATTCACAGTCAGGACTACCAGCCCAGACCGTGGCGAGAAGGAATTTGTTGAATTTATGATATATAAAATACAATAAAACATAAAGACATCAAGAGTACACAGCGGAAGACTTAAGATCATAACAAATAAATTAATTAACTGAAAGTATGCGTAACGTACCTCTTGCGAATCTCAAATCCCTCGAGCAAAGCAAAACAACCCTCGAGCAAAGCAAAACAAAGAAGTACTTATTGGTGTAAGAATAATGTCTTACAACCACGTTCTTGTACACACGTACTATTAGCGATTCGATGCGAATGCTAGTTCTTGATCACAATAGAATAACCAAACATCTTAGTTATGCTCAAGGTCACTCGTAAATCCCTTACAATGGGGATTCACTCGTCGACCAAGACAAAAGGGAAGAAAAGAAGAAGTTTGGCCCTCTATTGAAATCTGGTGTACCAAAGGATGAATACAAGGGAATGTATTTATAGCCTTATGGTAGATGTCAAGTTTACTATGGTTTCCGATGTGGGATTCCATAGTTTCGGCAAAAAACAAGCCCAAAAGAGTGTTCCTTAAACCTTCTCTTGGCTCGTTAACTTTTCTTCATATCCCGTTGACATTTAACGACCGATAGTCACTACCGATAAGTACATATCGCTCGTTAAGTCGTTTATTGTGAATTTAATAATTAAACATAATATTTTATATTAATTATTTAAACATCGAGTCTCATACGTAAAGTGTGCAATCCCGTGGTCACGAGTTCGAATCCGGACATTTACGTATTTGTAAATATATACATTTCCAACAGCTCCCACTTGGATATGTTTACAAAACGTGAAATGACATTAGTTAGCGTCTAGCAACACGCCAATGCCCCCGATACAACTCGTGTATGGTTTTCTGGAGAAAAACCAAGTTTGATGATTCATCATCATATTCATCCTTTTGTTTCTAATACCATGTTAATAAGAATATGGATCTCACTCATTTCTTAATTAACTATTCTGTTTCTCGCTTTATGTGATTGATCAAGATTACCAATTCTTCTGAACATATTCCAGAAGACCTTGGGCATGGATGCAAACATCTTAACAACCCTACGAGGGGCCCAGTAGTATTATACTTCAAAATAAATTTGAAGGAAACAAATCCCGTTTTGACTACAAGCAGAAATCATAAATTTCGCAACACTTCTGAAAACAACCCTTATAACTACCAGTTACGTATAGCGTTAGATTGCTTCACAAAAATGCACTACATCCATGACATATCTCTGGTATCTCAAGTCAGAGGATAAATATCCATGATATACTTAATGACAAAGATCCATAAAGTATCATCATGTGGGTGGGATAAGTCCTATACTCAATTCATTGAATATCATCTGAAATTAGTCATGCTACGCATCAATATACTTTCAAGTATATTCTAACTAATACTCAGATTTGTCTTAATTCAATATCATTCCCATGTTATTGATTGACAACGGACTATTTAGAACAACTTAAGTTATTCATGGATTTAAACATGCAAATATAGGACACAATATTATAAATGAAATTAAACGTATACCGTACTTTAATTCATTATAAATAATAATTGTTTAACATCCTTTATCCAAATACTAAATAGATCAATGCATGATAATTCTCAGTTAATGAATTTTGCCACAAGTTATGCAACTCACACTTGTTGACAAGGCATAATTTCAACTAACTTTGATCTACAAGAATTTTGAGAATACTTATTTCAAAAATTCAATAATTGAATTTCTTGTATGTGTTTACACATATCTTGATATTGTCATATCATTCTATAAGGTGCGTGATAACCTGAACCACCTTTATATGACAATCATCTTTCAAAACTTTTAAAGTTTTAAAGTATTCTTCATTCTTTAATGTATAATGCAACTATGCTCCTAGTTGAGCATAACTAGTCAACATGGTCATCATCAAGGATACCATGACTAGAATTGAGTGTCATCTCAATTATACCAGCATCATTGTGTACAACAATATGCTCTTTAAACGTCCGTAAACTTCGAACAGTTATAGTGTAATGTTGGTGCCTTCCAAACTCAAGTTTGTTGGCAATGACAATTATGAAATAATTGCCATATTTCCATCCATAGAATCTAGGAGCATCTCCAGACTGTGGAATGTGATTCTAAATCCAAACATATTCCTTTTAAAATATTTATTACACTAACAACTTTCAATGTTGTCAAATCATCTTGTAATCAAGCATGACACAACAATCTTTCAACATGATGTACATGATGAATCTTCAAGTTAGACTTTAAGATCTCATTATATATCCATCATGTTCTATTAGACTCATTTATTTTACCGCATATGTTTATAAACATATTTTTCAAGGTTATATATCTTATTTCCAAATCTTACAAACGAAGTTCATTCCCAACTAAAACTTAATTTATGTGGAATGTAGTTGCCCATACAACTTATAAGATCTAAGAAAATAAAATAATACTCCCACTAGCTTTCAGGAATACTTATGAGCTATCTTATTTTAATTTATTAAATCAAACATGAATTTAATATTAAACATAAGAATCATCTCCTAGATGCATGCATATATCCATTCATGGATTCTTGCAGTTTGTACATATTCAAAGATTATTTGAATTTATAAAACTACTTTGTATTACTCATCGTCCTCGCAAAAGTAATTCCACAACAAAGAGTTTTGATATTCATTGTCAAAATTTCATATCAATGAAACTAAGTATGACAATTATAATCTTTATACTTCTATTTAATGTATCTAGAAAAGAATATTCAATCATAGTTAATTGATTAAGTATGATTAATATTATTGTCACTAGACATGCATTAAATATGAGTACAATATTGTCCATATGATTTCTACACAAAGATTTAAACCACTAGGGTTTCCATCCTTTGAAGAAACTCATCAAGATAAACCAAATATCTAAAGTTGATTATCTCTATGGACAGCATCTCTACATTCATAGTATGATTGATTTACCACAATTTAACATTTGGTAAATTCATCATTATGATTAACAGGCTTACCATGATCCTGTAACTCATATTCCTCAACATATTAAATATCTGAGATATCCTTGCGGATCTATGAATGACAATTCCATCATATTGAGGTCTATCATATACATGTTTAGCCTCATCATGATATTTGCTAGTGCATTTTAGAAGATTATGTATTTTGTAATTCAATCTTTCAAGATCTAAACAAAACTCCCACTTGCCTTTAAAAATTTAAAGATTACCTTTAAATAGTTTAACAAGTAGAGCAACAATACATTGTTCTCAAAAAACATTGACAGTTCCTAACATTAGTTTGTTACAACTCACTCTATAAGTAGTTTAACAAATTCAGAACTTCATTTATAAGACTTAATGTGATTCATCACATTCCATAAACAAATGGTGTCTTATTAATCTTCTAGGTTGGAGTCTTATTGAGTATATTCAATCTATACTCAATCTACTAACCTTGATAACTTTTGGAAGAAACTATAGTTATCTTGAATCAAACAATGCCAATAGATTTTGATTCTTCTAACTGAAGATACCATAAAACTATGGTATTTCCTTAGAATTAATATTGTAAGATTAATCTAACAATATTTAAGATAACCATCTACTCTTTGGTTTATCCTATTTACCAAGAAAGTAAAACTTAATGGTACAATAGAATTACCAAATCAATTGCATGCATTATAACTCAAGTATTTTTGACCAAGTCAAAAGACATAACAGTTATAATCCCACTATACGTTATAAGTCATTGATCAACTCATTGACTTTATGCATATGTCTTAAAACATAGCAATTTAACGTCTTACTTTATATTCTAAGTCTTTTAAAGACTTTATGTTTGTGACTTTATAAAATCATAAACATTTATAATTAAAGTAATTATGAACACCACCTCAGGTTTCAATTAATATTTCAAGTTAATAATTACTACATATATTTAAGTCATTCAACGAATACTCAAATTCAAAGTAGTATTAGATTACTTCATTTAATTATGTCATTCCATGAAATGTTCTATGTAAGAAACTGCAGAATCATCCATGCTCGTTCTCACGACGCATGGATATTTTACCTTGGGCTACAATCTAGTTCACGTTCTCACGTAACATAAATTGTAACTACAAGTGTTTCTCAAATATTGAATGACATAAATTTAAAATAAAGTAGTCTTTGTTATCATCTTGACACATGTTCTTAATAGGGCAATCATACATATTTAAATGTATACTTCCTATTAGAACGTTATTCTCTTACTTTTCAGTCAAGAGAATTCATTTAAATCATATTAATATGTGTTGTACCTTGCACACAATAAAGATTTCTCCCACTTGTGCATGGAACAACATCATATAACATATAAACAACACGATACACGTTCGTTTATTTGATTAATATAATTTGTGTCATAGATATAACTAGTAGATATAGGACTATATTGATTTGTAAGGAAACGCACATGACAATCCTTAAAAAAACATAAGTGCCTACAATTAGAAAGTAATTATCTACATGATTTTAAAGAGATAATTTGAATTACTACACAGCAAATAAGGCTTGTAGCTCCCACTGAATTAGAAATCATTAAAACAACTTCTTATTCAGTAATGCAACACAAATGCTCCCACTGAATCTGACAACATTGTAAGTGTTGCATAACCAGTGAAAACAACTTGCTTGCTTTTTACTTTCCTACACCTTTGAAGAACCATACGTAATCATTACTAAGGTATTAAAAGGTGTATTCTACTATGAATGATGGGTTATCCATCAATGTTATTAACTCGAAAAATAGGGTATGCAATTTCTTCCTTACTAGGTCTACCATCCCCATACTGGTATGTAGCACCTTTAAAGGCTAAAACAAACCAACTAGATAAATTAAGCTAGTTTGCCTTTTACCAATTTTCGCGGTAATTAGTCTAGCTTCTAATTTAGTAACCCATATACATGTTTTCCAGTTAACCAACATTCATGTTTGTTACAAAATGATTCATTCACCAAATGATGGTAATGAAATCTTTATGGAAAATAAGATGTGCAATTCATTGCTATGAGTTACATTAGAATTTAGACAATTCAAACGTTCCTATTATACCTTTCTCATTCATGAAAAGGAATAGGATTGAGTCTCATGCTTCTCCCATGGAAAAGAGACTTCGTTTGTCTTTTCAGTAAATTATTCTCGATCAAACATTTGTTTGAAAGCAGAATGGAGCAATTTACTGATCAAAGACTAAACTTTGTTTACGGTTAAATGTTGCAATTATACATTCAAAAGAATTACAAAATTCAATTTTAGTATTTTCGATAATTAACCTTTTTCAAGAAAATTAATTACCCATGGTTCATAAGCATATAACCATTTAATTTTCACAGAAAAACTAGGATCCAAATTGTCATAATCTCATCACATCAGTTGATCTGCTAGTAATGAACCTTATACAAAATGGTAGAGCTTTTGCTCAATTGCCAATTTCAATTGCAATTCCTAGATTTATGGGATTTACATATAGCCAATTTCAATTGCCATGTAAACATGTTTTATCCCATCTTATGCCTTGAGTTGCCAGTTCTCACTGCCTAACTCAATTAAGTTGTCCAACTTAAGAAACTGCAAAATCGTCCATGCCCGTTCTCACGACACGTGGACATTTTACCCTTTGATTACGATCTAAGTCACGGTCTCACGCAAATAAAAAATAATCTTAGGTATTTCCGTTTCGTTGGATGGCATATAACTTAAATTAAAGGGTAATAATTTTTGATGTCAAATCAAATATGTACAAAGATGTCATGCATTCATCTTCGTAACATAGGTTTTATTAAAACATTTATATCTTGTTTTAATGTTTAAGTTTTTCATCATCAAACTTTAATTGAGGTATTGGTTTCACCAATCAAGGAATTTAGTATTAATTATCATCCATTATACCGTACTTTTGCATAAGTGTAAACACTTAGTGTTTCGGATAATTACCACCGAAGTGGCGCATGGAATTAAAACTAATTCGCCCTTAAGATGAGCTTGCACATTTAATGGCTTACTAAGTAGCTCCACTCGAACTTACAGGGGGCAGAGGACCAGGTACGCGCTAAAGCACAACCTTAGACATCCATTCAGTGTGACTGTGCGCACTTCTTTAAACCCCTTTTATTAGTTCATTCTCATGGGTGAGCCGTTCAGTCATTTGTACCAAAGTCATCATCAATTAAACGATTATGATTACTATTCTTAAAAATACATGTTTCACCATTGTTTAGGTCAGTTTATTTTTCTTGTAAAAATACCCTTGTTACAAAACACAAACAAGCAAGTATTTATAAAAATAAACAAATAAACAATGAATGCATAACAAATAAAGTCATGCATATCAAATAGCCACATGCAAACGGTTTTGATAAATCTTATTAATAACCAATTCTAGATCTGTCGATATGCATATATTTAATTAAGACTTCCACCCGTTTTCATCTATGTACAAGGTGAACCACATGCATCGATTCATCGATTGCGTAAGTCAAAACTAAATATATACCACATAGCACATAATTGATTAAATAATAATTATTGAGGTTTTCCCCAAATTTAGATCTATCAGAATTAGTGTATATCACTTAACCACGAAAGACATACAATAAAAGCATATCCATGATAAAACATGCATGTAATTATCATGGACATAAAATTACACTTAACAATTAATGCAATTAAATCAAAGTTACGCATATACACATAAAGTTGTATGCATCTTAGGGTTTCTAATCCAATTAAAACAATAGTTTACAAAACCCTAATTAGGGCAACAAAAAAAAACGCCCCCACCTCAAAATTAGGGTTTAGGTTTTGCAAACCCTAGATCTAAGCATACAAATAATAACACATTCATGTTTATTTTAATTATGTGTTTCAGTAATTAATTACTTGTTATACAAGGCTCGTGACGCCACTGTTGAATTTATGATATATAAAATACAATAAAACATAAAGACATCAAGAGTACACAGCGGAAGACTTAAGATCATAACAAATAAATTAATTAACTGAAAGTATGCGTAACGTACCTCTTGCGAATCTCAAATCCCTCGAGCAAAGCAAAACAACCCTCGAGCAAAGCAAAACAAAGAAGTACTTATTGGTGTAAGAATAATGTCTTACAACCACGTTCTTGTACACACGTACTATTAGCGATTCGATGCGAATGCTAGTTCTTGATCACAATAGAATAACCAAACATCTTAGTTATGCTCAAGGTCACTCGTAAATCCCTTACAATGGGGATTCACTCGTCGACCAAGACAAAAGGGAAGAAAAGAAGAAGTTTGGCCCTCTATTGAAATCTGGTGTACCAAAGGATGAATACAAGGGAATGTATTTATAGCCTTATGGTAGATGTCAAGTTTACTATGGTTTCCGATGTGGGATTCCATAGTTTCGGCCAAAAACAAGCCCAAAAGAGTGTTCCTTAAACCTTCTCTTGGCTCGTTAACTTTTCTTCATATCCCGTTGACATTTAACGACCGATAGTCACTACCGATAAGTACATATCGCTCGTTAAGTCGTTTATTGTGAATTTAATAATTAAACATAATATTTTATATTAATTATTTAAACATCGAGTCTCATACGTAAAGTGTGCAATCCCGTGGTCACGAGTTCGAATCCGGACATTTACGTATTTGTAAATATATACATTTCCAACAGAATTTAGGTCTCCTATCCTTGTCGTAGCTACTAAAGGAGTCATTGCTCCAAGGATCGTCCCAGACATACATAACTTCTTAGGAGAAGTTGCGTATGAGGAACATTATCATTCAGGAGTGAACTATAACGGCAAAAATGTTCTTGTAGTTGGCTGTGGAAATTCTGGTATAAATACATCTCTTGATCTCGCAAGACAAAATGCAAATGCTTCGTTTGTAACAACTTCGGTATGTTTACGTGAATTTAACCCTTTCTTATAATAAGCGAGACTATTTTATAGTGTACAAGTGAAAATGGTTGTAAAAGTTAAGAATGCTATTGCTACTTATGTTGCAGGTAGTCACGAAAACGACATACGATTTAGTAAAATGGCTTCCGTCATGGCTGCTGCGTACCTTTGTATACATGCTTTTATTGCTAAGTTTCAGACGAGCAAACCCGTTTTTAGGTCCTCTAAACTTAAGAAGAAGAAATCGAAGAAATCCAAATCTCAGCCTCGGTTTGCTAGAACAAATTCGCACAGCAGATTTATTGAAATTCGTGTATGGAATTAGAACATTTCACCAAGGTTCAGTTGTATTCGAAAACGGTGACGTTCAAGAGATTGATTCAGTTATTTTGGGAGCGAAATGCTTTAGCACAGTGCCAGATTGGATGCAAGTAAGTCTTATTGTATGTTTTATTCGAGGATACAAATTATGTAATAAGCTTCGGTTGTATTAATTAATTTTAACTTTATTAAATAGTGGCTTGTGTTCGGATAAAATCTGTGTATTCGAAGTCCCCGTTATTGGTACAAATAGGATGTAACTAGTCTTTGTTTTTCTAGGATGATACTAATTGTTATGTAAAAAGATTCGATTGTTTAATTAATTTTAACTTTCACCAATGACTTGTGTCCTAATGGTAAACTATGTATGCAGATGTTCTTTAATTAAATGCTTGTAGTTTCAGTCATGTTTTATAGATATGAAATTAATTTATTATATGAGATAGATAGTTATTATTTAAAAGAATATTATTTTTAACTTGTTTTTTGGATTTACGTGCAGGAGAACGAATTTATAAATGGGTTGATAGCCAATCGCTTATACACAGCTCCCAAAAGAAGTGGTGCAAAAGGAAATAATGGTGTCTTCAAAGACGCGATAGCGATAGCTGAAGCAATCGGGAGGTTTTGGCAAGAAAAAAAGAGCTCGAATAAACAACGAAAGAAAGAGAAGATGATGTGACCTTTAACGAGTTCATGATCCAGTTTATATATACGAAGTACTGTATTTGTTTGAAAAGTGTGTGATGTGTTTTGGTTGGTTTGTTTTAAACTTTTAATTTTATTGAAATAAAATATCTAAGGTGGTTTTTGTTTATTTAATACATAAAACTGTACTTAAATTCCTCTTTAATCGAGTTGGATCTTCTAGTGAATATTTTACAAACAAACGGACGTTGCTGATTGGCATATTGATTTCACTTTCCACTAGTGAATATTTCATTAAAGGCTCTTTTGCGGTACAACTTGTTGCCCGTTTACCTGCCATCTTATTGTAATCCGTTATAAAATATGGAATAAAAAAGATCAATGAATAAGTCATTACTCGAGTGGAAAACAAGTTCTCGATGACTTTTTTAAAATTTGAAAGTTATTGTAGCGAAAATTTGTGTAAATTGGTTAAGTAAATTTGTGAGGTAAATTGTTGTGTAAATCTGTGTTAATAATTGTTGTTAAAATTAGAAATTAATATATATATTAATTCGCGTATAAAACGACGTCGTTTTGGTGTTTGGGAAAAAAGACGAAACGACAATTTTTTTGCCAAATTAAAGAGTAAAACGACATCCTTCAAAACGACGTCGTTTTGATAGTTTCGGAAAATGGCAAAAAGTACCCCTCCAGTCAACGACGCTTTGCAAAAGGACCCTTTCGTTTCGTACGTTTGGAAAACTGGCAAAAACTACCCCTCCAGTCAACAACGCTTTGCAAAAGTGGTCCTTAATTTTGAAAAATGGCTAAAAGTGCCCCCGAAGTTCGCCAGATTTTGCAAAACCAATCCTAAAGTCAACAATGCTTTGCAAAAGGAGTCCTTAATTCTGGAAAATGGCTAAAAGTACCCCCGAAGTGTGTCACATTTTGCAAAACAATCCTATTTCCGTTTTGGCATTTTAAAAAAAAAAGGTCTGAAAAATGCCTACAAATACCCCCCCAAGTGTATCAGATTTTGCAAAACCAATCCTAAAGCCTTATATTTTCACAAAATTTGAAAAATGGCAAAAATTACCCCCAAAGTATGCGACACTTTTCAAATTCAACCGTGAACTTTATTCGTTACTCAAAAAAACACCCCCAACCTATGCGACTTTTTGCAAAACCAATCTTAGGTGTCGTTTGTTTTTTCACAATAAGCACTTTTTTCCTCTTTTCACTTCTTTTGTCTGCAGGAGGGCAGAGGTTTTTGTTTGTTTTTTTGCAGACATAAGTGCTTCTTTTCACTTCTTTCATCTTCTAAATTTCAGACATTATCTTTCACTTCTTACCTCTTCTTTCACAACCCCTACATCTCTTTCTCAATATCTTACATCTCTTTTACGTTTCGTCCGTCTTTTTACGTTTTCTTTCGTTTTTTTACGTTTTCGTCTGTTCTTTTACGTTTTCGTCCGTTTTTTACGTTTTCGCCTCTTTTTTACGTTTTTGCCTTTTTTTTTTATGTTTTCGGCCGTTTTTTTACATTTTCGTCTTTTTCTTACGTTTTCGTTCGTTTTTTTACGTTTTCGTCCGTTTTCTTACAATTTCGTCCGTTTTCTTAAGTTTTCGTCCGCTTTATTACATTTACGTTCGCTTTTTATGTTTTCGTCTGTTTTTTACGTATTCATCCACTTTTTACGTTTTCGTCCGTTTTTTTACGTTTCGTCCGTTTTCTTAAGTTTTTGTCCGTTTTCGTCTGTTTTCACCTTTTTTTTACGTTTTCATCTATTTTTTTACGTTTTCATCTGTTTTTTTACGTTTTTGTCTGTTTTCTTACGTTTTCGCCTGCTATTTTACGTTTTCGTCCGTTTTTTATGTTTTCGTCGGTTTTTTTCGTCCGTTTTCGGCCTTATTTTACGTTTTCGGCCATTTTTTTACGTTTCGTCAATTTTATTACGTTTTCGTCCGTTTCCTTACTTTTTTGCCATTTTTTTACTTTTTCGTCCGTTTTTTACGTTTTCGTCTGTTTCTTACGTTTTCTACCGTTTTTTAGATGTTCGTCCGTTTTTTACGTTTTTATCCGTTTTTTACGCTTTCGTCCATTTTTTACGTTTTGGTCCGTTTTTTTATATCTTCATCAGTTTATTTTACGTTTTCATCCGTTTTCATATACTTTTATAAGGTTTTTGTATGTTATTTTATCTTACCTAACAAAACGTAAGTTAATGTAAGAAAACCGACGTAAACGGATGAAAACGAAAGAAAACAGATGAAAACGTAAAAAAACATAAAAAAAACGGTCGAAAACGTAAAAAAAGGCGAAAACGTAAAAAAAAGAGAAAACGTAAAGAACAGTCGAAAACTTAAAAAACAGACGAAAACGTAAAAAAAAGTAAAGAAACAGACGAAAATGTAAAAAATGGTGTAAAACGTTAAAAACAGATGAAATCGTAAAAATACAGACAAAAACGTAAAAAAGAGATGAAAACGTAAAAAAAGAGACGAAAACGTAAAAAACGGACGAAAACGGACTAAAACGTAAAAAAACCAGCGAAAACGTAAAAAACTGACGAAAACGTAAAAAAACAGACAAATACGTATAAAAACAAACAAAAACTTAAAAAAGGGGCTGAACACTAAAAAAACAGACGAAGACGTAAAAAACAGACGAAAATATAAAAAACGGTCGAAAACGTAAAAAAATACCAAAACGTAAGAAAACCAATGATCCATTTGACCCATAAGACAAAAGGGTTTATAGCACAAAAACGGTCGATATTTGTATATTTTGAACCATTATGTATTGTCTTTAATACTTCGTATTTTAAACGATTGCTTGTTTTGCATTCAATAGCACAAAAAACTAGTGAAAAAGAAAAAGGCAAAAATACTTCAATAACACAAAAAACAAACGGTCTTCTTCTTGAAGATGAAGAGCTTAAATGCACCTCTTCTTTTGCAGACATGGTTTGCAGATGAAGAGGTAAAAGCTCTGAAAAAACAAACGACACCTTAGACTCTATTATATGTTCACAAAGTTTGTAAAAATGGCAAAAATATGCTAAACTTTATTTGTTAAATTTTTTTTAAAAAAACTTTAAAACACACCCGTTAAACAAACTTAAGGTCAACGTTCATATCCCAACCCAACTATCACCATACAAATGTGTCATAAGAAATAAACCGATCCTAAAGTCTTATATTTTCACACAATTTGAAAAATGACAAAAATTACCCCCAAAGTATGCGAAAAAACGGCAAAAAAACACCCCCAAGCTATGCGACTTTTTGCAAAACCAATCCTAGAGTCTATTATATTTTTACAAAGTTTGTAAAAATGGCAAAAAATACGCCCTAACGATATGACAGTTCTTAAACTCAATGCTAAACTTTATTCGTTAAATTTTTCTTTAAAAAAAAACTTTAAAACACACCCGTTAAACAAACTTAAGATCAACGTTCATATCCCGATTTACACACCACACGTATAACAAAACTCATATAGCATAAAAAATCAAATGCAAATTTTTTTAAAAAAAACTTTAAAAGACACCCGTTAAACAAACTTAAGGTCAACGTTCATATCCCAACCCAACTATCACCATACAAATGTGTCATAAGAAATAAACCGATCCTAAAGTCTTATATTTTCACAAAATTTGAAAAATGACAAAAATTACCCCCAAAGTATGCGAAAAAACGGCAAAAAAACACCCCCAAGCTATGCGACTTTTTGCAAAACCAATCCTAGAGTCTATTATATTTTTACAAAGTTTGTAAAAATGGCAAAAAGTACGCCCTAACGATATGACAGTTCTTAAACTCAATGCTAAACTTTATTCGTTAAATTTTTCTTTAAAAAAAAACTTTAAAACACACCCGTTAAACAAACGTAAGATCAACGTTCATATCCCGATTTACACACCACACGTATAACAAAACTCATATAGCATAAAAAATCAAATGCAAAAAACCCGCCGCAACGCGCGGTTACAAAATCTCGTTTTGTATTAAAATAAATACAAGTGTATACAAAAAAGTTGCATCCTTTTGTATATAAAGGAGAATATTTAACAAATTCATTAGCAAAAAATGAATAATAATATTACAAAAAAACACCTTGTTAGGAGATAAAAAATAATTGAAACAAAGTTGACCGCCTCACCCTTCCATTTACAGCTTTGGCTAGCTTTGTTAGGAAATTCAATATATATAATTGCATTTTTTATACAACGAGAAGTGCTGAATTTGCCTCGTTATCAACCACAAAAGTTATAAATAAAATCAAAATCATGTTGGAAATTTAGTTCAATTGAGGGATATGATCAACCACAAAAGTTAATAATGGATTTTTATGTAATTTTAATTTATTATAAGAAGGAATGAAAAAAAAATAAGGATAGTTTATAAGACTTTTATGTGTATTTTTGTCTTTTTGTATATAAAGGAGAATATTTAATTTAACTAACTCGTCATTCTTTCACATCCATCAATATAGTGGGTAAACTGAAAACTTCTGAAGTGTGAATAGCCTTGACTGAAAACAATTTGAAGCGCAATTATAGGATGCTATACTTTGACAAATTCATTAGCAAAATACGTATAAGAGCACCCGGTGTCGGGTTTGTTGTGCTTCGCCGTCGGTAAGTTGGCAGTTCGCCGTGCCCCGCCGCCACACTGGGGTGACTCGCCGTGGCTCGTCGTTGGGTTTGAAATAGTGAGGACGACGAGGGATTGACTGACACAAAAGCAAAAAAAACGTATATATATCCGTTATTAAACGGATATATATAAACGTATATATACTTTTTTTTAATACCCCATCACCCTATATAAATCAACTTCATCTTCAACATTACACACATCTTCAAACCCAAAATCTTCCATTCTTACTTAACCTAAAGAAAAAATAGCTCACAATGTCTCAAAACTCAAATGACGGAGGATACTTCACAAACCTACTTAACTCAAACCCACCACAATACGGGGGTTCTTCAAACCCGTCTACCCCCTCCTCGACCAATTCCAACCTGTCTCCACAAGAAATAATGCTTAACCAACAATATCAGTTTGCACAAGGATTCGCAGCTTACCCCTCCCGATTTCAATCACCTCAGTTTTTTAACCCGTCACAACCTCCACAGTTTTTTAGCCCGTCACAGCCTCCACAGTTGGCCCAAATGGAATCACAACCGTCCGGTTCACAATTCAAAGTTCTAAAAGCACGTGAACCGGCAAAAGGCAGGGGCAAAAAGACGAAGACAAAAAAAGTTGATGTAGATTTGGACGCAGACGACGACGAAGATGTTGAAGTCATAGCACAAGCAGACAGGAGGAAGTGGAGCAAGTCTGAAGAAATGTTACTTGCGCAGTGTTGGATAGAAATTTCCCAAGATAGAGATATGGGAAATGACCGTCCTGAGGAGTACTTTTGGAACGACATTCTCGACATGTTCAATTCTAAGACCACCGATAACCAGCGTGGCAAGAATATGATAATTGGTAAATGGACAATGATTAACGGTGATTGCCAGAAGTTCAACGCTGTTTACAAACATCTTCAGCGTCGAAGTGGTGAAAATGAGCATGATCATGTCGAGAATGCCAAAGTTAACTTTACGCAGCGTTTTGGTGGGAGGGAGTTTGGGTATGAAAAATGTTGGGCTGTTTTGAAAAATTATCCCAAGTGGGATGCCGAAGATCCTATTGACATTACATGTCTCGAGGATATATTCGGGCCCGACAGACGACCTCAACCTGAAAGAGATGGATGCAAACGAGCCGCAAAGAAACAGAAGTCGACTTCAACGTCAAGCGCTGCAAGCTCCGGTGGAAGTCAAACGAGTAGTTTTTCGGGACATATATCCGAAATATATGCTCAAAAAGCCGATGCTCAAAGGGCTTGTTACGAGGCGAGGCGGGAGAAGGAAAAAACGTGGTAAGAGAAGATCGAGATGGATTTTCTCATGATAGATCCGAGTACCAATCCTGACCCGGTAAAAGCAGAAATCATCCGCAAGAGGCAGGAACGTCTAGTCAAGAAATATCAAGAAAGAGATGACTAGGTTACGTATTATTAGTATGTGTTGTATTTTTTTTTTACCCGTGTCGTTTTTTTTTTTCGTATCGTTTTATCGGTTTTTTTTTGTGTTATGTATTGTAGTTTTAATTTGAATGAAATAAATTTAGTTTATTTGGAAATGAAAATTGAATAAAAAAAATAAATTGGTAGTGGTGGGCCCCAGATGAAGAGGTTGAGGTTTGTTATGAGTGAGGAGAGGGTTTGTTGTGGTTAGTTGTGAAAAAATGGGATGATGATGTGACGCTGAGGTGGCACGACGACGAACCTGACCCTCGTTTTGACACCTAGTGCTCTAAAAATATTACAAAAAACACCTTGCTAGGAGATAAAAAATAACTGAAACAAAGCTGACCGCCTGACCCTTCCATTTACAACTTTGGCTAGCTTTGTTAGGAAATTCAATATATATAATTGCATTTTTTATACAACGAGAAGTGCTGAATTTGCCTCGTTATCTATCACAAAAGGAGGAATTTTCAATTGCTTACTTTTATTTTGGTGCTTACCAAATGACAAATCTCCACCATCCATCTAGATTAATTTAATGGTGAGGATTAACATAAGATTTAATAGATAAACCTAAGTCCATGCTTTTTTTCTTGTCTTTTTTTTATTCATTTTTTTTTGTCTTTTTCTTTTAATTCACGTTTTTTTTTTTTTTTTTTTTTTTTTTTTTTTTTTTTTTTTTAATTCACGTTTTTTTTTCGCTTTCATACGTTTCGCCCGTTTTCATACTTGTTTTTACGCTTTCATACGTTTTCGTCCATTTTCATACATATTCGTCCATTTTCTTACGTTTTCGTCCGTTTTTAAATGTTTTCATACGTTTATGAATATCACAAGTGATATTCTGTTATATTATGTGATATTATGTGATATTCAGATGATCACAAGTGATATTCTGTGATATTCAGAATATAACTTGTGATATTATAAATATCACAAGTGATTTTCAACTAATGTTTTGTAACATCAAAATCACAATTGATATTCAGAATATCACAAAGTGATATCCAAAAAATCACAAGTGATATTCATAATATCACAAAGTGATATTCAGAATATCACAAAGTGATATCCAGAAAATCACAAGTGATATTCAGAATATCACAAATATATAATTTGAATAGCAACTACATAGTTTGGGGGTAATTGTTTAATCTTATTTTATTTGCTTATGAGCTTATGTGATTTCGGTTTATGTTTCACAAGCTTAATTTGCTTATTTTGAAACTTATAAAAATATGTAAGTTTATATTTACCACGTATAAAGAGAAAATGGTCAAATTTTGGTTTAGAGTTCATACATATTCATACGTTTTCGTCGGTTTTTAAATGTTTTTGGCCGTTTTCATATGTCTCTGAATATCACAAGTGACATTCTGTGATATCACAAGTGATATTCTGAGTATCACAAATAATATTCTGAATATCACAAGTGATATTCTGTGATATCCAGATGACCAACAAGTGATATTCTGTGATTTTCTGAATATTACAAATGATTTTCAACTAATGTTTTGTAACATGAAAATCACAAGTGATATTCATAATACCACAAAGTGATATCCAGAAAATCACAAGTGATATTCATAATATCACAAGTGATATTCATAATATCACAAAGTGATATTCTGAATATCACAAAGTGATATTCAGAAAATCACAAGTGATATTGAGAATATCAAAAAGTGATATTCTGAATATCACTTGTGATAGTCAGAAACGTATGAAAACGTAAGAAAACGGACGAAAACGTAAGAAAATGGACAAATACGTATGAAAACGGATGAAAGCGTAAAAGCACGTTTGAAAATGGTTGAACGTATAAAAAATTGACGAAAACGAAAGAAAACTGATGAAAACGGACGAAAACGTATGAAAACGGATGAAAACGGACGAAAACATATGAAAATATATGAAAACGGACGAAAACATATGAAAATAGACGAAACGAAGAAAAAAACGCGAATGAAAAAAAAACGTGAATTAATAAAAAAACGCGAATTTAAAAAAAATGAATTTAAAAAAAACATGGATTAAAAAAAAAAAAAAAAAAAAAAAAAAAAAAAAAAAAAAAAACGTTAATTTAAAAAAAAAAAAAAAACAAAAACAAAAAAAATATGTGAATAAAAAAAGAAAGATAAAAAGACAAGAAAAAAAAACATGGACTTAAGTTTACCTTTTAAATCTTAGGTTAATCTCAACCATTATATCAAACTAGATGGATGGTGGAGATTTGTTCCTTGATAAGTATGAATTTATGGGTAAGCAAAATAAAGTGACTCCACACAAAAGTTATAAACAAAATCAAAATCAAACTCGAAAAAATATAATCCACATTAAAATCACAATAACTAACCTAATACTTTATTAAAATTTTAAGTTTAAACCTTATGCGTTCACGCACATTAAAACTAGTATCATAATATCAAAATAAGATAATATGATAACATGTCTCCAAAACTGCAACTTTTGGGATGTTCCGATAAAGGTTGATTCAAGCTATAGTTGGCGAAAGATGTTACAAATGAGGAACGATGTCCGAAGGTTCTTTTTCCATGTTATAGGCAATGGGGAAAATACTTCTGCTTGGTTCGATAATCTATATGGTTTGTTTTCGTTCTAATGAAATACGTAGTAAAGTGTAGTGGACTAGTGGCCATTTTGAAACATGTGCAAGCCGTGTTTTCTCTGAAGAAAATACAAGAAAATGAAAGTAGTCTGACTTGTTCATATTTCCATCATTATTATTAAACCATTATGAATAGTATATTAATACTACAATAATATTTAAAAGGGCAAATCACTTAGAAATGTAGTGAACTTGCTACTTTTTTCCATTGTATGTAGCATTCTTTTTTTTTCTCACTCTGTAATTAAACTTCTATCGTTAGTCCTTTGTGTGTACCCGTTACCAAAAAAACCTGCATCGTTAGTCATTTATGCTAACGACCGTTAATAAATAACTTAAAATTTGGTTATCTTACGCTAAACTTGCGTCGTTGGTCCTTTATAATAACAATCGTTAAAAAATAATTTAAAATTTGGTTTTCTTACGTTTCCGTCCGTTTTTTTTCACGTTTTCGTACGTTTTTACACGTTTTCGTTCGTTTTAACACGCTTCCGTTCGTTTTTTCACGTTTTTATCCGTTTTTACACGTTTTCATTCGTTTTTACACGTTTTCGTCTGTTTTTTCACGTTTTCATATGTATTTACATGTTTTTATCCGTTTTTGCACATTTCATTCACTTTTACACGTATTCGTCCGTTTTTACACGTTTTCTTTCATTTTTTCACATTTTCATGCGTTTTTACACGTTTTCATCCGTTTTAACACATTTTCATCCGTTTATGCACGCTTTCATCCCTTCTTACACGTTTTCATCCGTTCTAACACGTTTCCGTCCGTTTTTTCACGTTTTCATCCGTTTTTACATGTCTTCATCCGTTTTTACACGTTTTCGTCCGTTTTTCACGTTTTCGTCCGTCTTTACACGTTTTGGTCTGTTTTAACACGCTTTCATCAGTTTTTTCACGTTTTCATACGTTTTACACGTTTACATCCGTTTTTGCACGTTTTCATCCGTTTTTCACGTTTTCATCCGTTTTACACGTTTTCGTCCGTTTTTCACGTTTTCGTCCGTCTTTACACGTTTTGGTCCGTTTTAACACGCTTTCGTAAGTTTTTTCACGTTTTCATCCGTTTTTACACGTTTACATCCGTTTTTGCACGTTTTCGACTGTTTTTGCACGATTTCGTATGTTTTTACACATTTTTTTCTGTTCTAACACGTTTTTTTCCGTTTTTCTTGTTTCCCTCCGTTTTTACACGTTTTCATCCATCTCTACACGTTTTCGTCTCTTTTTTTCACGATTTCATCCGTTTTTACACAAAATGTGCAAACACGAACGAAAACATGAAACAACGGATGAAAACGTGTAAAAACGGATGAAAACATGAAACAACGGATGAAAACGTGAAACAACGGACGAAAACGTGAAACAACGAACGAAAACGTGCAAAAACGGATGAAAACATGTAGAAACGGATGAAAACATGAAAAAATGGATGAAAACGTGAATAACGGACGAAAACGTGTTAAAACATACGAAAATGTGTAAAAACATACGAAAACCTGCAAACATACGAAAACACGCAAAAACGGATGAAAACGTGAAATAATAGATGAAAACGTGAAAAAAAACAGACGAAACCATGTTAAAACGGATGAAAACGTGTAGAACAGATGAAAACATGAAAAAAATAGACGAACCCGTGTTAAAACGGACGAAACCGTGTTAAAACGGATGAAAACATGTAAAAACGAACGAAAACATGCAAAAATGGACGAAAATGTGTAAAAATGGATGAAAACGTGTAAAAACGTGAAAAAACAAATGAAACGGGGAAAAACAGAAGAAATGTGAAAAAAACAGACGAAAACGTGTAAAAACGAATGAAAACGTGTAAAAACTGATAAAAACGTGAAAAACCGGACGAAAGCGTGTTAAAACGAACGAAAACGTGTACAAACGTACGAAAACGTGAAAAAAACGGACGAAAACGTAAGAAAACCAAATTTTAAGTTATTTTTTAACGATTGTTACTATAAAGGACCAACGACGCAAGTTTAGCGTAAGATAACCAAATTTTAAGTTATTTATTAACGGTCGTTAGCATAAAGGACTAGCGATGCAGGTTTATTTGGTAACGGGTACACACAAAAGACTAACGATAGAAGTTTATTGACAGGATGAGAAAAAAAAATGCTACATACAATGAAAAAAAATGACAAGTTAACTACATTTCTAGGTGATTTGCCCAATTTAAAAAGATGCATCATTATTGGATAAAACAATAAAGTTTACAAGAATTCCTCTAATCACTTTTAAGAAGAAAAAAGAAAGTTAAATACCACTCATGTCATATTATCTATCATGTCATACTTGTACCTGAAGTCCTGAACAGAAGAAAAGCCGTAAATATCATAGTATATGTTATGAATTTGTATTTATATATTCGCATGTTAACATAGGTATTCTTTTGGTTGTGTGCAATATTTTTTTTTT
Source organism: Chrysanthemum seticuspe (assembly GCA_019973895.1). Lineage (NCBI taxonomy): Eukaryota > Viridiplantae > Streptophyta > Magnoliopsida > Asterales > Asteraceae > Chrysanthemum > Chrysanthemum seticuspe. The sequence continues at coordinate 320,493,440 of BPTQ01000008.1, forward strand.
ACATTGTACATGTTGTGGTTTTTCTAATGATAACTTTTTTTTTAACAGCAAAGATAACATATAAAAACTAGCAAGCAGCTAGAAAAAATTACATATTACAAGCAATGGTCGGGTTTTGTAACCAAGCCCCCCATGACATCTTACAGTTCTTCCATCGATTACTAAGCCAAAAAAATGATCTATAAACAATGTCATCAAAAATATTAGACTTCTGAGGCTTCACCGAATAAAAAATAAAGGAATTGCAGAAATTCCACAAAACCCAAAACGCCGTACAAATAACCGCATCAAAACACTTTCGCTGCATAATAGAAAGCTTAGATTGATCAGCCCAATTAATAAGAGAGTCGACTGATACGGGAGAAGGAGTAGGGACGTTCCACCACCTACTAATGTTACTCCAAATACCGCGAAGCTCAACACAATTAGCAAAGACATGCTCTACCGTCTCGAGGGAGGAAGAACACACCCGACATAGATTAGAATCTAAAATGATTTCGCGAGACCCTAAATTATCTCTAGTAGGAATACGTACCAAAGCAATTCTCCAAAGCAAAATGTTCAACTTAATTGGAATAAAGTTGTTCCAGCGAGTTAACCTACCTCCACTAAACAACGATAGACCATCTAGGAAATGTCTCGCGGAGGAGACTGAGAACTCATCTGAAGAATCTAAAGTCCATCGTAGCATGTCCTGCTGAGGAGAAATAACGAAGACCTGAATCAAGACAGAGATAGCCTCCCATTGCTTATTCTCAACACCACCTCTCGGCTCTCTTCGAAGGGAGGAGGCAATCTAACCATTACGTAACCTATCTGCAACAGAAATGAACTGCGACTCATCAAGAGCAAAAATTCTCGAAAATCGAGTGAAAAGAGGCGTAGATCCAAGCCAGGTGTCCCTCCAAAAATCTGTAAGCTGCCCATTGCCAACTCGAATTTAGCAAAAATCCTGTAAACCATCACCACAATCTTTCAGTTGTCTAAAAGCTGAAATAATCCCCTTCCACGTCCCAGAATGGGCTCCAAGCGTGGACAGATCACGTAATCTACCATAATGACCATGTAAAGCACGAATAAAAGAGACCCACAAGGCATTAGGATTGTGGAAGAATCTCCAGAACCACTTAAATAGCATAGCTCTATTAAGAGAAAAAAATACTGCCAACCCCTAAACCTCCCTCTAGCCGACTCGCCATAACCCTCGACCAACTAACCCAGTGGAGTTTCTTCCCACCTACATCCGCCCCCCAGAAAAAACGTGCCCGCATCCCTTCAAAATATTTAAGAACAGTAGCGGGGGCGGGAAATATAGACATAAAGTAAGACCCTATGCTCCCCAAAACAGACTTAACAAGAGTAAGTCTTCCCCCTATCGCTAAGATGTTTGCCTTCCAACGCGTAAGTTTAGAATTGAATCTATCTGTAATGGGTTTCCAAGCCTCGATCCTGCTCATACTTTGGCCCACTGGAAGACCCAAATAAATGAAAGGAATCTTGCTAGCAGCACAACCAATCACTTCTGCTAATTGTTCTACCTGTGTGAAAGAGACTCCAACACATATCAATTTACTTTTAAGTAAGTTGATTTTTAGCCCTGAAGCAAGAAAAAAACATCTTAAAATCCGCAAAATACGCCTGACATTCTCTAAAGACCAATCGCAAAGGAACACCGCATCATCAACATAAAAGAAATGAGAAACCTCCGTCCCTCCACCACCAATTCGAAAACCTTTGAAGACATTCAACTCCCTTGCCCTTTTAAAAGCAATATGTAATCCTTCCATAACGAGAATGAAAAGAAAAGGCGATAACGGGTCCCCTTGGCGTAAACCACGTCGAACAATAAACTCATCCGTAGGAGACCCATTAACTAAAACCGACGCCCTCGCAGAACAAAGAAGGCCTCTAATCCAGCTACACCACCGATCGCCAAAACCCATGAAACCCATGACTTCAAACAAATAATCCCAAGATAAGGAATCATAAGCCTTCTCAAAATCCACTTTGAAAACCATAAGTTGTTTCCTCTTTGCTTTACTCTAACCTACAATGTCATTAAGCATCAGAGGTCCGTCCAGGATCTGACGGCCTTTAATAAAAGCTGATTGCTCAAATCCGAAAACCGAAGACACCACCCCAGCTAACCTATTAGCCAAAAGTTTACCAATAATTTTTGCTTGGCAACCTATAAGACTAATAGGCCTAAAGTCCTTGACAGACTTTGGGTCGTTAACTTTTGGAATGAGAGTGATGAAAAGCGGATTACACCCAACGGGAATCAAAGGGTCATGATGAAAGTGTTGAACCAGACAAATCACGTCATCTGCCATAAAATCCCAATAGCGCTTAATAAAGCCAAAAGTGAAACCATCTGGCCCCGGTGTCTTCTCCGAACCAGACTCCCAAACCGCTCTCTTGATCTCCTCACGAGAAAAAGGAGCCTCAAGAAAGTGTTTTTGCTCAAAGGATAATGTCTGAAACAACGAATCGCTAGAAGAAGGCCGAATCTCATTAGTGTCGGAGAATAATCTTTGATAGAAGAGCGAAATGTGGATTTGACCCGTATTGGGTCTTCAACCCACACCCCGTCACACATGATGCCTCTGATAGATACGTGTCGCCGTTTCTGATTAAGGATTCCATGGAAGCACTTGGAATTATCGTCACCCTCAATACCCCATCTCACTTTAGCCTTTTGAACAATATCGAGATTCTCCATATGCTCCAATTCCCGCAATTCTTTTAAAGAACTAATACGAGAATCTTTATCGGCCTCAGTAACCACCCCCTCTAAATACGAAGATCAATTAAATTAATTTCCCTTTAAAGAACGTCCTTCCTAGCTGATTGGAGAGATCTCCTATCCGACACCCACCCCTTTATCTTCGTTTTTAGAACCTGGAGTTTTTTCTTAAAACGGACCATAGGATGTGAACCAAAATCAACCTCCTGTAACCAAGTGGATTTGACTAAATCATCAAATCCTTCCCAATGGAACCAGGAATGAAATGTCCTAAAAGGATATGGCCCATAATCTAGCATGTTCTCTCGCAACAATATCGGACGGTGATCTGGTTCCTTCTTTTCTAAAACCAGGGCCGAGAGACCAGGAAGACGATCAAGGATGCCTGGAGAGAGTAAAAAACGATCCAACTTACTCATCTTGGACCCCCCATTTATTAGACCAGGTAAAAGTCGGACCCCCAAGAGGTAAGTCAACCAAATCAGCCTTAGAAATAAACCGATTAAAAACATCAGCAGCCGAGCTACAAAACTGAGATCCAAAATGCTCAGAATCAGTCCTAACCTCGTTGAAATCCCCCATGAATATAACATCACCCCTCGCCTCCTCTATTAACTGTGAAATGGCAATCCAAAGTCTCTTCTTAGCTGCAAGCTCCTGAGGAGCGTAAATAGTAACTATCATGAGAATAATATCTTTTGGCCGCCATGTAACCTCAACCACCAAGAAATTATCATCAACTTTGACCCAGTGTCGAGTAAAAGAATCCCGATCCCAAACAGCTAAAATGCCACCCGAAAGACCTGTAGCATCTGAAACAGCATAATCAAAAGAGACATTGCCCCAAAAAGCTCTAACAGTATGAAGATCCATCTCCTTCATTTTTGTTTCCTGAATACCAAGAATAGAAACCCGGTGCTTTGAACATAAGGCATGAATCCAGGATCTTTTATCCATGCTCCCCGCCCCTTGTATATTTATGGACATACATTTCATAAATAACCATTAGAGTCCCCAATGCAATTAATAGCTCCTTTCAAAGTGCCCTTACAACCTTCCATGTTAAAACCGAGAAGGGTACCAATTTGTATAATGGCATCACATTCATTAGAGGAGTCACCCTTAGAAAAAGAATCTCTTGTTTCATCGATATTACCGCTGGGCTCAGGAGTGAAACCAGGGGGATGAGATAATGACTCATCATCGTGACCATCTTCAACCTCCTGCTGAATTGGAGGTATAGCAACATCCTCCGACTTAGAAAGATCACCCCTAGCCTCGTCAATAACAACAGTTGTTGTCACCTCATCTACTGTCACCGGCGTAGTCCCAACCCCGACAGTCTCACCGTGATGCTCCGGACTCACAGTACCAGCATCTAATGGTGACTGCCTATCCGCCTTTTTATTTGAAAGAACGTCATCTTTATAAGGGAATGATTTATCAGAACCATTACCAATTCCGGAACCCGCATCCTTTGTAATTTTGTCATCTTTCTTCAACACTTCCTCCTTATCCATGCGAGCCATAGTGGCATAAATTCCAAACGGATCCGAAGATTGAACCTCTGTATTGTCATCATCCTCAAAAGTGGTGCTATTATTGTCCAATGTCTCACCATCCTCGCCATAAAAAAATTGAGGCGAATTCCCGTCATCATCATAGATACCATCTCTAAATTCAACTTCCTCCTCAGATTCAGAGGGAGTCATGTCTGGTGCAAAAGTCGGATTACATCCCACCACTTCCTTAACTCGCACAGAAAAAACAGTACCATCCACTTTCACCTTGACGACATCAAGAATTAAGCTAGTAACCTCCGTTAAAATGGCAACCCGGTTAGAGAAAATGTTTTCCCCAAGTTCATCTTTCATCACCACAACCTCGCCCCATTTAGCAAGAATTTTCCTAAAAGACGATTTACACCATGCACGTACCGGTACTCCTTCTACATCAAGCCAAACAAGTCTTTCTTTGGGAACAAAATTACGATCCCAGTTCCGTCTTTCCGAGAACCATTGCTTGATGACTACATTATTAATAAAATTCTTGCATGCTTTAACCGTACCAAATTCAATGAGCACCCATAGTCCTCCCAAATATCGAATGTCAATATCGATGAATCCCTCATTCTTGCACATCATCCATAGACTAGGAAGAGTCAAAAAATCCTTAACCTTCCCAATCATAACACGATGAGTTTCATTTTCGTTCACCACATAATTCCCAGAAGAAAGTTCCACAACATCCTCTTTAACCTCTGGAACCTTAGGCTTAACCCGTCCGATGTTTTGCTGCTTGTTAGTGATGTTTGTAACTTTCCTACCAGCCACCACTTGTGTAAAAGAACCAATATCAGAATGTTTAGAGACATTTCTGCCAACAGTTTGATCCACCTTGTCAACCCTAACCATTACAATCATATTTGCTAGTCTGCAACAATTTTATTAAAAATTTCAACAATTTTATTAAAATTTTTATTAAAGATTTTAGAGTTAATTACATAAATCGTCCTTGTGGTTTGGTAAAAGTTACGGATCTTGTCCCTGTGGTTTTTTTTAGCGGGTTTCGTCCCTGTGGTTTACAAATCTTACGGATCTTGTCCCTGATCTGACCCGGTCCCAAACGGTGTTAAAGAAAGGACCTCCCTTGCAGTTACTCCCTAACGTGAGGGCTAACATTGTATTTTGGTTTTAACAATCGTTATACAAACCACAGGGACGATTTATGTAATTTACTCTTTTAAAAAAATAAAGTTTTTTCTTTTTAATTTTATTATTCGAAATTTTTTAATTTTATTACGATTAAAATTTTTAAAAAATAAAAGACACTTTTTTTTTAAATTTAATTTTAATTTTATTATAATAAATTAAAAAAACAAATTTTAATTTTATTATAACAAATTAAAAAAACTATTTTTTTTTTAATTTTATAAAAAATCTAAAATAAGCTAGCGGAACAGAAAAAAGCACTAGAAATAAGGGAGGAAAAAGCAATTTAAAGGAAATCCTAAGCTAATATGGAAAATAAGCCTAAAGGGATAAATAAGCACTATTAAGCACCAAAGTAAGCTAATAAAAAGCTGGAATAAGCTAAGAAAAAAAAAGCGTGTGCAGTCTGCTGTAATGGGTGCTGCAATGCAGTCCAAAACAGTCAAAAGGGGGCACAAAAAGGGTCCTAAAAAGCTATCTAAAAGCCTACATAAAAATTCATAAAAATAAGTAATGACTAGATTGCCAACCAGAGATTATGTGTACCAAATTTCAGAGCATAAGGATTAATATTGAGCCAATGAAAAATCTAAAAGATAAGCCACTTGGGCACTTTAGTGACTGAGACAGAACTAAAATTGGCCATAGGGCAGATTTGAAGTGCAAATTTAGCTAAGATAAGGTGAAACTAAGTGCATTTAAACTACTGACATATTAAGGTGGGTATGTGAGGATGTAAGAAAAACAAATTTGAAAAAGTTTTGCTTAGTAATAAGCTTCCTAAATCCCTGTGAACAGCAGCTATGCTGCTATTGTGATGCAGGACAAAAAAACTTTTTGCCATTTTTTTTAACTAAAGCTTGTAAAACCCTGTTAAAACAGATTAGAACTTTTTTTGAACTCACTAAATCCTAAAAACAGGTTTGACTTTGCAAGTCAAAATGAGTGAAAAAGCTTTTAGACTCTTAAATAAGCTAATGCCAAACACCCCTTAATGGGGTGTAATTCTTTTAAAAACTAATTTTTCACAACTTTAACTTGGAAAATTCTTATCAAAACTAGTTAATGACTTATTATAAGCTAAAAGAAAATAAATTAGATGAAAAGATAAGCAGTTTGACTAAATAAGCACTAAGTGCTTATATCACAGATTTGCATTAAAAAAATAATAATAATAATAAACAAAAAAACAACTTGAAAATAGGAAGTTAAATAAAATTCTTCATTAAATAAAAACGTCAATTTTATATTAAAATTAAAAAAAAAATTGTTTTTTTAAGTTTAATTTTAAATTTTTTAATAAAGTTATTTTTTTTTTAAAAAACAGTTAATTTTTGATTTTTTATAAAATTTTAAAAAAATTAAAAATAGTTTTTTTAATTTATTATAATAAAATTAAAATTTGTTTTTTTTTTAATTTATTATAATAAAATTAAAATTAAATTAAAAAAAAAAGGTTTTTTTTTTATTAAAAATTTTAATCGTAATAAAATTTAAAAAATTTCGAATAATAAAATTAAAAAGAAAAAACTTTATTTTTTTAAAGAGTAAATTACATAAATCGTCCCTGTGGTTTGTATAACGATCGTTAAACCAAAATACAATGTTAGCCCTCACGTTAGGGAGTAACTGCAAGGGAGGTCCTTTCTTTAACACCGTTTGGGACCGAGTCAGATTAGGGACAAGATCCGTAAAAATTGTAAACCACAAGGACGAGACCCGCTAAAAAAAACTACGGGGACAAGATCCGTAATTTCTACCAAACCACAAGGACGATTTATGTAATTAACTCTATTTAAAAATTATAGTGCATATGTGGATTTTTATTTTTTTTATAAGAATATAAACTCTGATAAGAAATTGTTCCGCTAGAAGAAAATGACACATATAAATATAATCATAAATGAATGAAAAACAAGGCAGATAATAACATTATTGAATCCAAATGTAAAAGAAGAGGGACAAAAAGATTCTCACAATGTATCAATCCTGATATGACTCCCATTCACATTTGTAACTTTCCCTCCAAATAAGAATATTTAATTAACAAGATAAGAATGTTAAATATTTATGGCATGGGAAAGAGAATTTTATCTCTTAATTAACTTATATCATGCTACAAAATCTTTATTAATTACTTTACTTGTAATTCAATTAATCAAAACCTCGTGGATAAACCCTATGCTATGAAACCAACATTTATGTCTCTCAATAAACTTTTTAATTTTTTTAACTTTGCTTTTTTGTTATCTTTGTTATATAAATAAGCATTCTTACCATATGAAGCTTTAATCCATAAATGAAATGGCTCTAAACGAATGCATTAAAAATCTCTTCATCTACATGTTTTTAACTTGTTTATCTTTCATTATTATTAGTACATGTGCTTCTCTGCCTCATCAACACCCTGACCCTGAAGCCATTGTTCTGCAACTACAAAGTTTACAAGAATTCCTCTAATCACTTTTAAGAAGAAAAAAGAAAAGCCGTAAATATCATATATGTTATGAATTCGCATTTATATATTCACATATTAACATAGGTATTCTTTTGGTTGTGTGCAATGACTTTAATGCCCATTTTTTTTTTTTTTTTTGCATTGTGTATGTTGTGGTTTTTCTAATGATGACTTGAAATTTCATTTAATTATATTATCACTTAAAATTTCATTTTCTTACTTTGAACTTAGCATCAAGATCGAGTACGTAACTGCAAAAGTACATAAACAATAGTTATGAGTATCACTTTTGATCGTCATAATAACTGGTATAGGAGTTGGCAAAAAAACGACACCAAATTAAAGATGATGATTACACAATGAAAACTCCACTAATCACATATTCACATGGCATGGTTAGAGAACCTTGACTACATTATCACTACAATAAAGAGGTCGGGTCTCATGAATTGCTTGAAAACACAACCATATTTGCATATATTTTCTTCCTTTTGACAGCCGATAAAGCACTCAAAAGACATTCATAATCTCGTATTTTTAACCGTCTACGAATGATAAAATATTACGATTTAAACAGGTTACAATGACAATGTTACCTTTTAAATACAGTAAATTTGACAACGATTTTTGAAACCGGCTTTTTTAAGCTTCAATGCATGTTTACGGGGTTTCGAAAAAGAAAATGATTGAGGTGACTAATTTCATGTCTATTGTATTCATTTAGTGACACATGTATTCCACTTATTTCACTCCTCTTATTTACCATTGATTTTGCTATGTGTTTCAAGATCCTTGTTAGGCATCAAATTAGGCACATGAATTAGTTATGCCAATCACTACTCTTCGAAAAAATATTATGGCGAATTAAGTTGATTTTTTTAACGTAACTTTTAAAAGAAAAGTAAAACATAGAGTTGCAATGAAGCCTACCTCTATAAACCATTCACATTTTTTTTTAATTTATAAAACGGCGCCACACTTGAAATTCAACTCCCGAATTAAACCATTCAAACAGGCAGGCCTCAGGACCTGAACCATTAGAAAAGACCCGCAAAAAAAAACCCTAACTCAAGTCTTCACATTAAAAGGAAAATCCGGAATTTTATTTATCTCTTACGAGACTCGAACTCGGGTAAAACTCCTCTAAGCTACATAAGAGACTCAGGTGGCCAACTGATCTAAGTCAGTTGGTTACACATTCATAAAATACTAGCAAGGGATTTACGCATTGCACTGACGGATACCATATACTTCAAATTTTTAGCAAAAGATATTTTTCAGTTTCATATTTACAATACAATAGCTTTATAGATAATGACAATTTTAGTTTTTAATATTTAGCAATAACAAGTATGTTTTTCCAAAAAAAGAAAAACACTAACGAATTTTTAAAATTGCTTGCATCATGTATGATATGATATATGTTATTTTGATATTATGATACAAGTTTTAATGCTCGTGTATACACGGGGCTTAGACTTAAAATTTTAATAAAGTATAAGTTTAGTTATTGTGATTTTAATGTAGATTATATTTTTTCGATTACAACTAATATTTATATATTTGATTTGTTGGTTTTTTTTATTCAAGAGTGTTCGCAGTTGGGTGTAGATAATCAATGAGTACCGGATATCACTTGAAATCATATTATCACTTTTCAATATAAACTATTCGACCCTATGCTTGGGTTACACGAATATCTCTATGGATAAGACCAAGTGGTGTTCTTGTATTTGGCACAAATCAAGAACTTGTTTGCTTTCAAGCGTTTTTGTTTTCATGTGTCTTTCCATGCAGATGTCAATCCTATTTATAGGATAGTTTTACTGTTTAGTCAATGAAATTATGAGAATTAATCGGTCAATTAATCTCCTTATAATGTTCCTCCATTATAGCCATAATGGTTATATGACCAGGTTAATGTGGTCTTAATTATAATATTGTAACTTCCCAGCAGTAACTAATGCCCAGCGGTACTAACATAGGCCTAGCAGTACTAACTAAAGCCTAGGAGTAGTAAGATTACTACTAGCAGTAGTAACTACTTAACCACTATAAGAGTCAGGGTAATCAGGGACTTAACGGGTGTACACTTCGTACCTCCAAAATCATTTCCAAGTATGATCATATAACCTAATTGAACTAAATTTTCAACAATCCTCCCCAATTTAGTACAATTTCTTTTGCATGAAAATAAACATAAAACAAAACATGTGCATAAATGAAAATATCTTGAAGATTGAATTCCCATCTTTGTACATTACACGTTCAAATACTCGAGAATCAGGGTGTTCTAAGAATTGAACCCTTCAACCCATTTGAATACCTGAAGATAAAATACACACAAGTTTTCAAACACTTAAACGCTCCTGGCACTAAACAAGCCATGTGTTCATATCCAATTCATAAATGTTGTAGAAGCCAAAAGTCCAAAGCTCCCTAAAGCGGCAAAACTTCAACATTTACATAGGTGGTTCCTCTTTATTCATGCTCTTGCCAAGCACTTTTTCAAAGCAATTAACCATTAAGAAGTAAAGACTTCATCATCCTTTTCAGCAGGTTCTGAGCACAACCTTGGGATGTAAAATAAACATGTGCTCCAATCCACTAAATGTTCAGCTTTCCACATTGAACTCAGCTCCCAAGTTTCCTCAGGAGAGAGTTGGGTGTCTTAGCATTCAGTGCCTAAGTTGGACTTTAAACCCATCCCTTTATCAGACTTTAAAACCAAGTCTCTAGCCAAACCCTTCGTCAAGTGATCAGCTAAATTTTGTTGAGATCTAACAAACTCTATAGATACCACCTCATTCAGGATAAACTCACGTATCATTCTATGCCTGACACCTAAGTGTCTAGACTTCCCATTGTATATCTGGCTATAAGGCTTAGCCAATGTAGCAGCACTATCACAACGGATAGAAATATGTGCTATAGGTTTAGGTCACAATGGAATCTCAAGAAGCAAGTTTTTTCAACCATTCAGCTTCTTTACCAACAACTACTAAAGCCACAAATTCATATTCCATTGTTAAACTAGTGATGCAAGTTTACTTCTTTGATGCCCAAGAAATTGCACCTCCACCAAGTAGGAATATCCAGCCACTAGTAGACGAATTGTCTTCAGCGTTAATGATCCAACTTGCGTCAGTGTATCCTTCTAATACTGAAGGATAACCAATATATGAGAGACTATAATCCATAGTCTTCTTCAGATACTTCAATACTCTCTGAACTGCTTGCCAGTGATGAGCACTAGGATTACTAGTATACTTGCTCAGTTTACCCACTGCAAAAGCAATATCATGTTTGGTACAAGTCATGGCATACATTAAGCAGCCAATAACCCTAGAATACTCAAGTTGAGATACAGCCTTACCTGTATTAGGTATTAGATTCTCATGTGTATTCATAGGAGTACTCACTAGAGTACAATCAAAGTAATTAAATTTCCTCAACACTTTCTCAATATAATGAGATTGTGAGATATAAATTCCTTTATTTTCATGTTTAATCCTTATACCAAGGATAACATCTGCCTCCCTCATGTTCTTTCATGAAGGCGCGTGTGTTGTATAAATGGGGTCACAGGGACCCGATCTAACGTTTAGAAGTGGCGGTGTAATTTATGGTGATGTCCGGAGTCCGGCAGCGGCGCCAGAACCCTAGGTGGTTGCCGGAAAATGTAGAGAGAGATAGGAGGAGAGTTGTGTGTGTGTGTTTTCTAGAGAGAGAAATAGGGATGGTAAAATGAGGGTGTAAGAGAGTGTGGGGGTATTTATACTTACAGTGAGGGCTAAACTCGTACATTAAAACTCTAGGGGCTGAGGTGAAACTTATCAAAGGACTCATCTTGTAATTTTTGCTATCTTTTGTAATATTTAGTTCGGGGCTCGTTTGAACTAGCAAACGGTAGTTTCATGACTCGGGAATTACGACAATGTTCTTAGAATATTATTTCCGATAAAAATGACTATAAATACGACTCGTATCTCAAATTAGATGGTAAGATCACTCTAATCGTCGTTTCTCCATTTACGACGCGTCGGGGAAATTATGAGTTGTCACAATTTGTATGTCATTAGGGTAGACATAGTTGAGTCTCCCGAGTTGGTCCATGTGTTGAATCAGTCCTAGATAGATCTTTTGAGCCTTTAATAAACTGATAGAATACTTATGTAATCACAAGTAAACTATGGAGAACCTCTTATAAACTTATGCTTACGCGGAATATAAACACAAGAGTTAAAGAAGACAAAAACAACTAAATACTTTGATCCTCTATGGATATATATTAATTCACTAAGAATGTTTTTAAGCACGTACAAAACTCATAGCCGCAGGTTTCTTTTATACTATAAGAAACCCTAATACAGCCCATTACAAAACGTGTAGAAGATATGCATTATCTCTTCCTAATATAACTCATGCATATCCTAACTAAATACTAATAATACATATACTACTATTCGCAGAAACAATAACTATCAACAGTAATAATACTATCAGTAGAAATGACTATAACTACCAGTAGGAACCTATCAGTAGGAACCACTATACTATTACATTATTATTTTAATAATTCCTAACAATCCTCCACTAAACTTGAATTTTGGTTAACTTCAAGTTTCTAGATAGATATTTCACAGCCAGAGGATTGAGTCTTTGAGCATCCGAAGCAATGAGTATAACCAGCAGCAACAGAAACTGAAACCACGAGCAGCAATGAAGTCCAGAGATCCAGCAGCAACCGCACCCTGAGTAGATTTGATAAGCCTTTACCAAGTAGCTACTCACTCTTGGGCTAGCTAATTCTTCGGTGGAATCATGACATCACCCTGGTGAACTAATAATCAGTCCAACACTTAGAACGTGAATCAATGGTGTGCTGGAGAACCCTAATGGTTTTTGGCAAACCATCACTGCCATCAACAGATTTGAGGTGTCTTTACCTGAAGCCGTTAACTCAGGACTAGCCATGGTATTCCACTGCCTTTACCACAAGCCATGAACTTGTGGGCTAGCCAACTCTTCATCTATGAGGACATGGTGAGTCGGGCACCATACAATTTATTGGCAAATTGTCAACCATCCAACGGATTTGATACCTCTTTACCAGAGTCGTTTGCTCATGGAGTAGCCAATGTTTGGTGTGTGAGACCAGGGTACATTGAGAACCCTCTGATTTTTAGTGTTAGAAACAAGACCTTGATAGATCTTAAGCACTCGGGGATCGTTAGCGTTGCCTATGTAATCACAAGCAAACTAATAGAAGATCTCTACAACTTGGTATTGCAGCGGAAAGTAAATACAAGTTATAATAACTAAGAACACTTTTGATCCTCTATGGATATTTTATTATAGAAACTCTATGTTTCGGATAGAATACAAGACTTGAGAAACTTGAGAAAAGCTTATCTATTACAAACTAATATGGTTTCTTATATAGGCAAGAAACCCTAATGAGCGTTGACAATTTACGCTTCTACTACTAAACTAGACTAAGCATGCAACTAGACAAGCATGCAACTAATCATATTGTTTTGTTAATCATTTTGTTTATTCTGATAAGCTCTACATAATACGGCGCCAACCTATACATACGGCGCTGACTTTTACTCTAAACTGAGCTTATCTCTCCTACGTGGTTCCCACTTTCAGCAGCAACACACTGTCTGCTTTATCACTTCTGCTGAAGTATAACTTTGGCAGCATCAATTCTTCTTCGGCAGAATCTCTTCGACTGAAGCTTCGGCAGAATCAGTAGTTTGTGCTTCGGCAGAATCAGTAGATTACCTTAATTCCCAACAATCCTCCCCTAAACTGGAATTTTGACTAGGTTAAGTTCCAGTTTCCTTGATAGATCGATAATGCTGTTGAGGATTGTAACATGTTCCTGGATAATATCTGGAAGAAGAACATCTCTATGATGAATTAATCTGTAGAGCACCAGGTCTTTGCAGCAACATATGACATCATGTACATCAAAACGGATAAGTTCAAGACTATTCTCATCACTTCCAGGTGTGTTAACTCCTGTGAGAGGCAAATCATTGAAATTAATGGATTTGATGTCTCTTTACCAATAGCCATTACTACTGGAGTAGCCACATGTTTAAGTTCGAAAACTATGGTACCTTGATAACCATCTGATTTATTGGCAAACCAGCAACCATATAAACGGATTTGTCTTGTCTTTACCTGTAGCCGTTTGCTCAGGACTAGTCAATTCTTAGGATTGGTGAATTGAGAACCAAATATGGAGTCAGGTGCCTTTACCACATGCCATATTCATGTGGGCTAGCCAATTCTTGGATTCCAAACAGGAATAGACCATGGTGAATTGATGACCATACAACCCTCAGCAGTTAAGCATGGGTGGTTGCAAACCCTATGATTTTGAGCAAACCATTACAGCTATCAACAGATTTGATGTGTCTTTACCAAAGCTGTACCCTTTGGACTAGTCAACTCTTTGACACACACAAGGTACATCGGGTGAGTTAAAGTCCATAAATTTTTTTTTTTTTTTTTTTTTTTTTTTTTTTTTTTTTTTTTAACTAAGAAAGATTTACAAAACTGAAAAAGCTTAATAATAATTTGAAAAGGAAAATTAAAGACCTAATTTTTATTAAATAAACGCTATCACTATTTTTAAAATGATGTTTTTGCGAGATTTCTTTTTATGAAAGCGTTTACTTTAAAAAAATTGAGACAAAAATAAACATAAACAAAGCAAACTAAAATGAACAAAACAGGGTAGTGCAGAGAGTACCGAGTGTCCTGATATGGATGAAGAAGAGGCCTATTGCAGTTGTTGAAGTTGAGTTTTGATCAATCCCACCAGAGCTAAGGCAGAGTGCCTTTCATTTCCCACTGGATCTGGAGGAATTTCCAATTTCTGGCTCAGCATCTTTTCCATAAGTCTTTTAGGCAGAGGGTACTTTCTTTCAGACAACATGCACACAGTGATTCCACCCTTGGACTCAAGGACATGCACCCTAGGGAGAGGATAGAATCTCCAAGATATAAGCTTCCACCGATGTGAGTTTTCCCAAATGGAAGATGCTTTGCTGTTGGGAATGTGGGAGTTCAACAGAACTTGAAGATCTCCTGGTAAAAACATCCCAGAACCTTGTGGTTCCTTGTTGCAGTAATGGGTGGTAACTTGAGTAAACAGAGAAATTATGTCTGCCCTGTCTATCAAGTGTAGAATCTCCTTTAGAAAGGTGAATTCCATTAAAGTGGAGTCCCTTCGATGAAGGACATTCATCTCATCATCCTTTAATTTCCACTCTATCACCCCATCTGAGTTTCCATCAGGAAAATCAGCAGCAGATCCTTCTACAATGAAAGCTGAGTCATCAGCTTCAAGATCCAAAGGAGATATTTTAGCCATTCTCTTCTTCCTCCTCCCAGGCTGATAGATATCCCTTGAGGGAGCATTTTCATCTTCTGCATTGGTAGTAGGACTTGTATCAGTAGATGGAGACTCGGTTGAAGCACGAAGTGCTTTCATCCTGTGGGATATCCTTATAGCCTTTTCTGTTTTGGTTTCTGCGAGATCAGCTTCCTTAACTTTAGAATCTTCCAGTTTGCCATGAGGTATTACTGAGGGAGAGGTAGCTGATGCTTCAGGTGCTTCAGGAGGAATGGAGGATGGTTCAGCAGATTGACCCTTGGCAGTAGAGGAGGCAACTTCAGAAGTTGCTTCAGCAGGAATGACTGGAGAGAATTCCTTGGTTGGAGCATCATCAGCCTTGAGTCTTTTGGCTTCTGGAGCAGCTTCATTCTCTGAAGTCCTCTTTAGGTTGAGAGATTTTGCTAAAGATAATGATCTTTCCTCCATGATTTGGTTATATTTGCGATACAGGACATGATCAGGAAAGGCCTTGACTTGTTTCATTGTTAGGCCAGAGTTGGACTGTGAGTATTGGTTTTTCACCACCCTTCTTATTTCATCTTTAGTGGGAGGTTTGTTTTTGGTCTTCTGAGCTTGGATGGCCCTCTTTTGTGTAAGTGCTTCTTGCCTCCTTTGTCTTCCCTGAGCCATCATTCGCTCCACATAATTGTCACTGAGGAAATCTTCACCTAATATACTTTGAGCCAGAGAAGGTCTTGAAATGACTTGCTGAGTGAGAATATCCCAGTGTTCAGCAGGCATCTTGACCCTCAGTTCATCTAGTTCTTTCCTTCTCTCAGGAGTTAGAGATGAAAATTCCTCTGTTCCAAGTTGTTTAGCCAATGCTCTATTTTCCTTTGACATTTCAAACTCTGCCAATCTACTTGCTTGACCCAGTCTTTCCTCCTCACTTACCAGGTTAGGACCAAGTTCATCTTCAGTGATGACATTTTTCCTTTTATCATCAGGCTGCTTAGCACACTCTTCTTCAGTTAGATCAACTATAGGAATTTCTACTGAAGTACCTAGATCAACATGTTGATGTAGATTATCAACTGGAGTGGTCAAGATAACAACATCAGGAAGATCTGCTGAAGTTGAAGGGCCTGATGGTTCTTGAACAGATGAAGATTGTCCAAGATCTGGAGATGCATCCTCCATTTGCATATCAGCAGATGCAGCCTTATCACCCCTAGGTTCCTCTGAAGCTTCAGAAGAATCCTTATGAAGGTCAGATCTCTTTCTTCTGGTGTACAGAACAGGTTTCTTCTTCTTTGATGAAGTGGCAGCTACTGATGAAGGGTCATTGAGAGACACTTCAGCCAACATTTCTAGAGATCCAAAGGGAGGAACTTCTTGCTCTTCATCAGAGGAAACCACCAGTTTCCTTTTGGACGACCCTTTTAGTTTGTGCTCTAAGACCTTAACCTGATTCTGCAGCTCTTCAATTTTACCCCCAAAAGACAATTTGGTCTCTGCAAGTTCCTTTTTCAGATCATTAACCTCTGCAGCATACCTGTTGACAAGAGCATACACAGATGAGAGTGTAATGGGGTCCTCAGCTCCACCAGCAGATTGCTCTGTGGTAAAGGGAGCCTCATTGGACCTTTCAGTAGAAACATGGTCATGCTCAATGTGAGGAAGATCTTCATCGAGAGGATCCCTCACAGGACTTGGTGTGGGTGGTCTATGCAAATCTGACTCATCGTGAGTAGCAAGTGTGGGTGGAGGACTGGGACAGAGTGGTTGGTCTGGAGCAACATGAGTTGCTTCAACAGTAGAAGATGGGCCCTCATCAATATTAACCAATGGATTACCATCAGTAGCAATAGGTGAGATAGGAGTCACATTCTCCTCATCAGCAGCCTCATTACCTTGGGGGAACATGGCAGCTAGCAAGGGATGATGTTCTCCCTGAAAGTGAGTTTTCATGGTGGCAAACAGTTTAGCAGTCAAAGAACCTATAGGATAAAAAGCTTGGGCTTGGGTAGAGGTGTCTAATATAATTTGTAAAAACCTTGGGTACATTAAAAAATTTCCCTTTGTCTTTTGAATATTTTCAACCATGTTTTCGAAAATATACTTAGAAAAATTGAAAGTAACCCCTTGAGAAAGACACACAATACCATATCCCAGTCTAGTAGAGAACTGGTCCCATCCTCCGGTCTTGTTGCTCATGCATTGGAGCAGTGTGTGAACCAGGAACCTCCATTTTGGGCAGAGTTCCTTCTTTAGCCACATATCTGTTCTTGTTCCTCGATACCCAATAGCCCTAAGTCCATTCAGCACATCTTCCTGATTAGAGTAAAATACTCCATCAGCATCTTCCAAGTGAAGCTTCCTCCTAATCAGGTCCTCTGTAACATTGTACTCTTTTTCATCAATCACAGCCCTAATCTCTGTCTCGTTCCTCTTCTCAGCAGTTGCCCAAAATTGAGTAATCAGCGATAGATCTATCTCATTAGGAGAATGAGTTAGAGCATAACGAATCTTGGACCTTTTCAGGAATTCCACCATTGGTTCGTACAATTCATATCCCTTGCCATTTCCCAGAAATGCAACTTTGTTGTGATCATATTTAAATTCAAGATCCATGAGGGATATGAGTGTTTAGGATTATGATTTTGAAATGGTGAGAGTTTGTGAAAGTGGAATGAGAGGGATTTTGTTTGTTCTGAAGCGAGTGATGGTGGATGAAGTGTTTTTGCCCAAATTATGGTCAAAGAAAAATGGACCGTTTGGTTGACCATTGCTGACGTGTATGACATCTTTGACCCAACCCAAAATAACACTTCGGCAGAAACATATAATCAATCTGATGAAGTTATGGCATCAGCAGAATGCATCAAAGATAAGAATATCTTCGGTAAGTTTCTAGAATTACTGTGCCACCTACTTGCATTAAACTCGTTGAACCTTGAATCCGTCTATAAAATGATCCCAATGTAACTCATCTTTTCACCAAGATCCCCAAATATTTACCACAAACCCTAGAAGCCAAATAACTCCAACTAACCCAATTGCACAATGACTTCCAAACCTGAGATCATAGATCTCACTTCCTCATCTTCCTCATCCTCTTCATCATCATCAAGTGGTGAATCAAACCCATGGTTCCATTACTTTCCTCAACCCTATCCAAGACCAAATAAATCGCCCTTTCTTTCTTCTTCAGAAGATGACAGTGTAGTGACTCCAAGTAAATCTGCTGATGATTCTGATGACTCCTATAAGGAGGGAACTTCTTACTCCCAACCTTCAGCACCTCGGTCTCAACAAAGACCTCGTGCTAGGAATCCGCCACTCCCCAAAGATAGAGAGGTGGTTCTTGGTCTCACTGCACCATCTTTTGGTGCATCAACACCCATCGTATAGAAGAAGGGCTTGAGGAGGGTGGAACGATTGCATTTTGGTTGAAATGAATAGATGAAGCACAAAGGACACGATAGTTCTCTTCGTCATCCTACGTGGTCATCGTCATCATCAATCGTTTTCATCAATCCATCCCTCCATTTTGGTCCTTAGCATCTTCGTCGTGCTGGTCATGCATATCCAACCAGCCAGTTAGACTGAATGGGTGGTTATGCAAGACCTACAAAAGCAAAGCCATCATTTAACGCATATCCAGCATTCCATTAGATTTCGGAATGAAAGATATACATTAGACTAGGCTTAGCTTAAGTGTACAGCTCGTATCTTGAGGATGCAAAATAGAAGTTGACTTTATGTAAGCTGTAAGCTGTAAACTGTTTCTTGAATGAATGAATGAACAATTTGACTTCAATTTCTTTTCTTTCAGTATTATCTTCAGTAGAATCAAATTGTATGCTTCAGTATTTGTTATCAGAAGAAACAAGCAATACTCTTTCAGCTATCTGACCATGTACAAATGAGCCACTCTTGATCATGGGATGTATATACTGCAATCCAGATAAGGAACAGACAAAATGCAGTACAGACAACTGCAAAACAGACACTAAACATACACAACAACAAGAACAAACAAACTAGAGAAATATTAGAAGTTAGTGTTAGAAAACAAACTAATATACAACTAAACAAAAAATCTGCAGAGTAAATATAACAACAAACAAAAATCTGCAGAGTTTGCACAAATCCTCCCCTGAGGCATATGCCTCCCCTGAGGCCTATGCCTCCCCTTAAACTATGCAGTCAAGGGTTTAGCATTCCAATATTGACCACGAGGTGTTGAAACCTTGGTCCATCAAAAGCCTTTGTTAATAGGTCTGCCACATTATCATCAGTATGGATTTTAGCCACTTTTATCAAATGTTTTTCATAAGCATCTCTTATAAAGTGGTGCCTGATTTCAATGTGTTTCGTTCGACTGTGAAAAACTGGATTTTTGACTATGCAGATGGTACTTTGATTATCTATATGAATTGTAGTGTTCATAAAGTTGTACCCATAGTCCAGCAATTGGTTCTGAATCCAAAGGACTTGTCCACAGCAATTTGCAGCAGCAACGTATTCTGCTTCAGTAGTTGAGGTGGCCACAATGGTTTGTTTCTTGCATTGCCAAGAAATCAATCTTTTGCCTAGAAATTGGCAGCCTCCAGTTGTGGATCTTCTATCCAGATTTGCACCAGCATAATCACTGTCACTATATGCTTCTAACTTGAAAGGAGATTCTTTTGGGTACCAAAGGCCTAAAAGAGGTTGACCTTTGAGGTACTTAAAGATCTTCTTTACAGCATTGAGATGGGAAGCAAGTGGAGTGACTTGATGTCGAGAACAAACACTCACAGCAAACGTAATATCAGGCCTTGAAGCTGTCAGATACATCAATGAACCAATCATGGACCTGTACAGATGCACATTCACAGGTAGATCTGGTTCATTATTTGCTTTAGTCTTTGGAGCTTCATAAGGTGTGGTGGCAGTCCTAACACCTTCCATACCAAACTTCTTTAGAATGTCCTTCACATACTTATCTTGACTGATAAAGATGCCATCTTGTTTCTGCTGAACCTGGAGACCCAAGAAGAAAGTAAGCTCTCCCATAGCACTCATTTGAAATTCACCCTTCATAAGTTCCTCGAATTCCCTGCACCAAGCTTCGTTTGTGGACCCAAATATAATGTCGTCCACATATACTTGCACCAGAATGATGTCTGAGTAATTCTTCTTGAGAAATAGTGTTTTATCGATAGCTCCTCTCCTATAGCCATGCTTCAGCAGGAATGATGAAAGCCGAGCATACCAAGCTCTGGGAGCTTGATGTAAGCCATAGAGAGCTTTCACAACTTTGTAAACATGATTTGGGTGATCTGGATCTTCAAAGCCCTTGGGTTGAGTGACATAGACCTCCTCTTCAATCTCACCATAGAGAAAAGCACCTTTGACATCCATTTGATACACCATGAAGCCCATATAAGAAGCATAAGCCAAGAAAATGCGAATTGCTTCAACTCTGGCAACGGGGGCAAACACTTCATCATAATCAATTCCTTCCTCCTGTCTGAAGCCTTGAGCTACCAATCTTGCTTTGTTTTTGATCACAACACCCCGAGCATCTCTCTTATTCTTCAAAACCCATTTTGTCCCAATGGCATATTTGCCATCAGGTAGTGGTACCAAATTCCAAACCTGCTGGTTGTGAAATTGTTGCATCTCTTCTTGCATTGCTTCTAGCCAACTTGAATCATTAAGAGCTTGAGATACACTGGTTGGTTCCACTTGAGAGAGAAAACAAGCAAACAGACAATGTTTGAAGTCTGTGTGATTGTCTCTTTGTTGGTTGGAGACATAAGAGAGAAAAGCAATCTGTCCAAATTGAGGACTTGTGATAGCCCTACGAGTTCTAACAGGTGCCAGAAGATCACCTATGATGTTGGATTGAGGATGAGCAATATTGATCCTCTGATTAGCAGTGGGGTTGACTTCAATGGATGAATCAAGATTAGTGATGGTTGGTTCAAATTCAGCATCATAAGAGGGTGAGGTGAAAATGCCAGCTTTGGGTTGATGATTTCCAAGATCTGAAGGTTTTGGAAAGCGTGTATAAGGTTCACCAAAGTCTGAAGATACTTGAGAAGGAACAGCATAGCCTTCAGCAGATTTGGGGATGGAAGGTGTGACAGAGTCAACTTCAGCAGACACGTTGTTTCTGCTGACTCCTTCAGTAGCTACCCCTTCTTTCAGTTTCTCTGCTTCAAGTGTGGCAGCAAATTCTTGAGTCTGAAGCCTAGCAAGGTCTTCAGCATAATGAGAGTCATCTTCATCACTCGAATCAGCAGTATCCTTGGAGGTGGTACCTGCAATATTGTTAGGGGAGAAAGAAGGCACAAGTATGGGTTGTTCATCATCTTCAAACTCATTTTCAAAGTCATCATCAAAGGGACCTGCATGGTTAGTTGGAGATTCTTGAGAACCTGCATTTTGATTAGCCAAGTGTCTTGTGTAACCCAAGGAATCAGTTAAGTAGTCAAGGTCAAAAGACCAAGTATGACCCTGTCCTTGAACATTATGCTTATCTTCCAAAAATCTCAGGTTCAGCGTCTCTTCTATCTTCTTGGCTTGCAAATTATACACCCTGTAGGCCTTACTATGAGCTGAATAACCCACAATATAACCATCATCAGCCTTCTCATCAAACTTTCCCAATGGATCACTAGTGTTTAGAATGGTCACTTGACAACCAAAAGGTTTTAGGTAGTGAATGACAGGAACCTTTCCAAAAAGGAGTTCATATGGGGTTTTGAGTTGTGGTCTGGTAATGGACACCCTGTTTAGCACATAGCAGGCAGTGCCAACAGCTTCAGTCCAGAACATAGTGGGCAGTTTAGAGTCTGCAAGCATGGATCTAGCAGCCTCTATTAAGGTCCTATTCTTTCTTTCAGCCACCCCATTTTGTTGTGGGGTTCTTGGATTACTATAATCCCTTTTTATGCCTTTTGACCCACAGAGGTCTATAAGAATAGCATTTTTGAACTCTGTCCCATTATCACACCGAATACCCTTAACCTTTTTGTTCAACTGATTTTCAACAAGAGTGATGAATTCAGTCAGCACTTGAGATGTTTCATCCTTGGTTCTGAGAAAGAAAACCCAACAAAATCTGCTATAGCCATCAGTGATTACCAAACAGAAGAACTTATGATCAATGCTTATGACTTGAGTTGGACCAAACAGATCCATGTGAAGCAACTGAAGAGGTTCAGTAATGATGCTCATAGCATTGATAGCTTTATAAGAAGCTCTGTGTTGTTTTCCTTTGTTGCAAGCGACACAATTGTGATCATTTGTGAAAACTTTGGTGGGAAGTCCTTCAACAAGACCCATTTTAGAGAGTTTGTTAATGGTCTTGAAATTCACATGCGCCATTCTTCTATGCCATTTAGTGGACTCATCAAGAGATGCTTTAGCCACTAAGCAAGTGAGATCACCACCTGGTTGAACTTCATTAAGGTTGAATGTGTATAAGTTGTGAGTTCGAGGAACCTTCAGCAGAATTGAAGTTTCTTCTGGGAGTTTGAAGTCTTTAGACAGCACAAGACATTCATTCTCAGTGAAGAGAACTTTGTTCTTAGTGTCACAGATTTGTGAAACAGAGAACAAGTTGAAATGTTGAAGTTCCTTAACAAAGTACACATTTTCAAAATCCAGATGAGGTGTCTTTATGGTGCCCTTCCCAGTGATACTACCATCACTTCCTCCAAAAGTAACATTGCCTCCTCCTTCTATAGGGACAAAATTGTGCATCATATCCCTGTTTCCAGACATGCTTCTGGAACAACCACTATCAACAATACCAATATTCTTATGCTTAAGGGGATGATCCTACAAACAACAACAAAGAAATATATACAAACAGTTAGTATACAGTGGAGGCTCAAGTCATTACTGACTTGAACCTGCCTTGTGGATCACAGGTTTAGGGCATGAAGTTTTAGAGGATCCACCATTGTTCTTGGTCCTCCATTGATAATTTGGTCCCTTGTTAGTCCAAGAACAACCTGCTGAGGGCTTCACAGCAGTGCTCCCATATCCCATCCCAGCATACATTGAGTCAACATATGTAGGCCAATAGTCATGTTTAAAGTATGAGCTCGTTGGTTGGCCATAAGGTCTAGTAACTGAACTTCTCCAATGAGAGTCAGTTTTAGCTGCTTGTGGGACATAAGGTGGAATATTAGCAACATTGGTCCAGTTAGGTTTGTGTTTTTGGAGAGTAGCACATGCACCCAATCTTTGTTCATAAAAATCACAATCCTTAATCAAATGAAATTTACTGCCACATACAAAACATGTCTTCTTCTTAGAAGTTTTATTCAAATCGGAAGATGTTGGATTACATGCAGAAGTACTTAAAACAGATACATTTAAGGACTTGATTTTAACAGACTGATTATTCAAACATTTAAAAGATAAGTCTTCAGGAGAAACTGTCTTGGAAGATGATTCCTCAGCAGCTTCCCTAGAGGGCTCACAAGTAGACTGGGGTGCAGGCTTGGGTGTTGGTTCAGGCTTGGGAGGGTCAGACTTCTCATTTGAATCACAGCTTTCATAGGAAGTAGACCCTTGATCCGATGAATTGTCACTGTCAGAGCACGAGACAAAGTCATTAGATGAGGTATCAGGGTCTGGCAAGTCTTTTGACTTTTTGCCATATAAGTGATGTGATCCATCAAAGTCAACAGTGATGGATAGGTCTGTGGGCATGAACTCACCTCTAATGGGACCAGGGACAGCATGCATTATACCTTCTTTAACATAATTAGCTAACCCTGCTGATGTAGGTTTACGCCCATCATACTTAGCTTCTGGACTTACATATTTTTGAAAACCTAAACCTATAGGACATGTCTGAGATTGACTAGTATAGATGATTCTATTTAAACTTTTACCAGACATTTGCCATTCATTATTTCTATCGATTTCCTCAGCTAGTTTTGCCTTAAGTTCTAGGTTCTCAGACACAGCTTCATCCTTTGCTTTCTCAGACAGTTTTAAGTAATTATTTGCAACTTCTAGATCAAACTGTAACACTTTTATCTTTTCTTCATAAGCTATTTGATTCTTCTGAAACCATGCATCAAACTTAGGTTTCATAGCATCAAATTCTTCCTTAAGTTCATTGTATCTAAGACTACAACCAAATATACAATTGTGTACCTGAGATAGTCCCATTAAGGCAAACTGATCATGCCTTTCATCCGAAGTGCACCTTGCAAGCAGTCCAAGCTTGTCAGTATCATGAGCTTCCTCATTAACAGGTTCATGTGCAGTCCAGTTGACCTGTTCATCCATGGTGAGGAGAGCTGCTGAAGCTCCAGCTTCCTGCTGTTTCTGCTGATAGGAAAGATATTTGGCTCCATCTCCATTCTTTCTGTCCTTGCATTCTCTAGAGAAATGCCCCATCTGATGACAAGAGTAGCACCTGACTTTCCCCCTATCAAAGCGAGCTGGTTCCTTTCCTTTGAAAACAAACTTCCTTCCAGCCTTCTCTTCAAACCTTTTGATGTCCACTGACAGCAAAGCCACCTGCATTTTCAGCTTCATTTCCTCCATTTCAAGAGGGTCCACCTGATCAAAGTCTTCATATGCAAGATACTGCTGAGTATCATAGTCAGCAACAAACGAATGAAGAACATCCTCCATCACACTACTAGACCTAGCTTGAGAACTTGGTGGAGTGGGACGAGGGTTATGTGGTGAAGGGGGAGTTGAAGATGATGATGGAAAGTAGTTGGAACTAGAAGATGATGGAAAATAGTTGGAGCTAGGAGCTTGTACCATCATGTTGGAATGAGATGTCCCAACAAAAGCTGCATGGTTAGAAGAAGATGTACGGTAGGGAGTCCTGACATCTGGTTCAAGAGTTCTGAGTCTGTTGTATAGCTCATCAAAGGTGAGCATGTCCAACCCTCCTTTAGCCTTGAGTTCAATACTAACATGCAACCATGATGGTGGCAAGGACCGCAAGAACTTTGAGTTGCAATCTTCATTGTCCGGTTTAGCATTAAGCTGATTCAGCTGACTCAAGATCCTATGGAACCTGTCGTATCCCTTGTGGATACCTTCTTCTTCTGATATGTTGAAGTCCTGAAATTGTTGTCTTAGCATGGACTTCCTCATTCTCTTTGATTCTTCATTTCCACCGAACCTTGCTTTGAGAGCCATCCATATGTCTTTAGCATCATCCATATGGTGAAAATCACATAGATGATCTTCAGGTATGGCTTGAAGTAAAATGGTTTTTACTTTATGCTCTCTCTGCATGGCCAGCACTTCTTCAGCAGTTTTTGGTGGAGCCATGATAAACTTCTCATCTCTGTCAGGAATCATCTTCTTTAGACTATTTCCTTTCTTCACTACTTCCCATAGATTCCAATCAATATTTGAAATCCAGTTTTCCATCTTCATAGTCCAAAGTTCATATTCTTCCCTCTTTAAATAAGGAAATTTACCATTGCTGTTTGTGAGACTGAGCTGGTGCATGGAAGTGGTGTTGGTGTTGTTTGTGTTGGTGACTTCATTTTCATTATCGGATCCAGGCATGGTGAAAGAATGTTTGATTGTATGGGGGGAGAATGGTTCTTAGTATCGTAGAGACTTTCCCGAGGCTCTGATACCACTTGTTAGAAACAAGACCTTGATAGATCTTAAGCACTCGGGGATCGTTAGTGTTGCCTATGTAATCACAAGCAAACTAATAGAAGATCTCTACAACTTGGTATTGCAGCGGAAAGTAAATACAAGTTATAATAACTAAGAACACTTTTGATCCTCTATGGATCTTTTATTATAGAAACTCTATGTTTCGGATAGAATACAAGACTTGAGAAACTTGAGAAAAGCTTATCTATTACAAACTAATATGGTTTCTTATATAGGCAAGAAACCCTAATGAGCGTTGACAATTTACGCTTCTACTACTAAACTAGACTAAGCATGCAACTAGACAAGCATGCAACTAATCATATTGTTTTGTTAATCATTTTGTTTATTCTGATAAGCTCTACATAATACGGCGCCAGCCTATACATACGGCGCTGACTTTTACTCTAAACTGAGCTTATCTCTCCTACGTGGTTCCCACTTTCAGCAGCAACACACTGTCTGCTTTATCACTTCTGCTGAAGTATAACTTTGGCAGCATCAATTCTTCTTCGGCAGAATCTCTTCGACTGAAGCTTCGGCAGAATCAGTAGTTTGTGCTTCGGCAGAATCAGTAGATTACCTTAATTCCCAACATTTAGTAAATCAGCAACTATCAACGGATTTGATGAATCCCACCAGAGCCGTACCCCCATGGTGAGTCAACTCTTCCTTGTCTAAGACATGTTGAGTTGATTACCATAAGTGAGACAACACAAAACTGTACAACAGGATCCTCAAACAGAAAAGTTAGTAACAAGCAATATATACAGTTTTTTTTAACAACTTAAATAAAAGAAAAGAAATAAATAATATACAATAATAATAATACAAGATACCAGATTCAAGAAGATGCAGCAGCATTGGCAGCAATGAGTCTGTCCTTAATGAGCTTAACCAACTGCTCTGCATGCACCATGTCATTCCCAACAGGATCATAAGGTAGTACCAACTTATGCTTTAGCATTTGTTCCATAACCTTCACAGATATGGGATATTGCAAATCCGAGAACATGTACACATAGTGACCAGACATGGTTTGCAATACATGGACAGTTACCAGAGGATAAAACTCCTAATTCCACACTCTCCAATTAGTCTGACCTTCCCAAACCTTGAACCCTTTACCATCCTGATAAATAGAGTCAAACAGCACATGTAGATCACCCAGCAAGAAAAGACCAGCACCAGCTGCAGTATGAGTCTCAAAATACTTAGTGACCAATCCATACAGCATAACTTGCAAGTACATGTGTATTTTTTGATTTTTTTCAACACCAATAATGAAAAACGAATTTAAATCAATTTTTTGCCAAATAAAGAAATAATTAGACTTTTTAATTAAATATATTCAAAATAAATAAATAATAATTAAAAAAATATTACCAAATAAGGTATGAATTGATTTTTTTGAAATGAAAAATTCCCACTAGGGGTTTTGTTTTATTATATAAAAGATTTGTTAACAACTAAAATGAAACATACACTAAAACTTTTATAAATTAATACTCTATAAATTAATAACATCGAAAAAAAATTTAATGTGTTTATGAGCGACATTAATAACTATTTTTAAATGGAAGTTTCTATTCTTTTTATTATTTATTGACAACTAAAATGAAACTTACAGTAAAACCTCTATAAATTAATACTCGATAAATTAATAATCTCGATAAAATTAAGACCTTAATTGGTAAAATAATAAAATAATATATTTTTTAGTCCTAACAAAACTATAAATTAATAATAACTAAAAATTCTATATATGTATATATGTGTGTGTGTGTGTGTGATACACTTCAAAATCCTAATATTGTTTAGTAAAAAATGAATCCACATTCATTTGTTTTCTTTTTTAACTTTAAATCTATATTAAGTTTATCTTAAAATCTCTTTATTGCTCTAAAGAGTTAGTGCGTTGTCTTCTCGTAATGAAACAAAAAGTGTTAATTTTATTTTCATAAAGTGTAAATGTGAATTCATAAAATGTTAATTAAAACTTGTTTTTCAAATTTATTTTTCATCTCTAATGAGTATACATTGTAACTAGCTAAAATATTAGATATGAAAATTTAATGATCATATGTAAAACCTCTTTAAATTAATAAAATTGATATAATAATATCTCGTTAAATTTACACCATTAATTTATAAAAGTTTCACTGTAAATGCAAATTTAGACTCTTTGGCCGTGAACATACTTACTACCTAGTATTTTTAGAAGTGCCATTTTCATTTGTCTTAAAAAAAATGACATGTAGCACCAAAACATAATTATTACGCTTTATAAAAAATAATACTTTACCATTGTAAATGCCCGTAGGCATAATGTAATGACCATTTTGCTCCATCTTTTATTGTATGCAAGGTTATAAATAGCGTGATACATGATCAAGTCTTACGCTTTTGCGGTTAAGGCGAAGCTTTTATAAAGCATGCCACGACACAAAATATAAAAATATTTATATATTCATATCATATTTCATATATATCGAGTTTACAAAAGAATGTGACATAAGGCGGCGTGGCGGCATGACCAAGCCTCACGTTTTTGCGAAGCCTTTGCGAGCCTTTTAGAACAGTGATCGTACGTGTCAATTATGATTACATGGATTCTAATATGGGCTTAATTTTCTTAAGTTTGGAATAACATTGTTTTGAAATTTATGCATCATGAAATATACATAGTAGAAATCTAGAAATCAGATTCTATTGAAGAAGGAATATGATAATAATAAAATTTTAGGCTGTGAGTTCAAGTTCGTCTAAAGAAAATATAATGAGTCTTCAAATCTAGTAAAATAATATATCATTTTTTAATCAAAGTATTGCAAACTAATCTTGAAATGTCGTGTAAATTGGTTGTAAACTAATCTATAACATGCTAAAAATACAGAATAAATACTATATAAACATTTTATGTACTCCTAATGTTAAAAGTTAAAACTATAATCCAGGGTTATATGATGAGTATATATCACTACTTATTTTTCTTTTTTGAACGAAAATGAGTATCCACTTCACTTCATGACTCCATGTAGGGGTGTTCATGGGTTGGGTAATATCCGAATAAACTGAAAACTGAAAACCAAAACCGAATCGAAAATAACTGAACCGAACACGTAACCAAACTGAAGTGGCCAAAACGAACCGAACCGAATTAAATATTCGATTTTCAGTTCGGTTATGGTTTTAGCAATCCAAACCGAAAACCGAATTCAAATAAATTTATATATATTTTTATATATTTATATATAAAAAAAATATTAAAACTCTTTTATACTATATATATAACATTTTTTGAGCTTGAAATTTCTTTTTTTGCTATAAATATATATAAATAAATAGATAAATAATTAAATTTATGTAATTCGGGTTATTCGGTTCGGCTTTCGGTTATGGGTGTTCGGTTTTCGGTTATTCGGTTCGGTTTAATCAATTTAAGTTCGGTTCGGTTCGGTTCTCGGTTATACCCAGAAAAAAAATTAACCGAACAAAACGAACCGAACAAACCGAATAACCCGATAACCAAACCGATGAACACCCCTAACTCCATGGTTGTTTATATACATTAACTCTTCACTCTTGTTACCAATTGGGCAAAGATTTAGGGCTTCCTGGGCTTTGGCCCAATATTATACAAAAGGAATATTATTGACTCATTATATCATTTCTCGGCTTACTTGACCATGAAGTAATCTATAAACAATTACTAAAATTTGGGTCTGTTAGTGAGCCCAATAACTTCTTTTGTTTACCGAGCCCAAGTAGTAATGTTGCTTATCCCAACATGGTCCGTTTAGTGTGCTGCTTCTTTCGGTCCAGAACTTCGTCAAACACGGCTTTTGCATATATGTCTTCTCGAAAATACAAAATTGTATATATATTCAAAGCATGCATAAAAATCATTGTACTATGTGCATAAAAAACTTGTACAAAGGATATATATGCAATTACTCACTTTGAGAGGGATATATATGCATTTTTTCTTTTTTTTTTCTTTCGTGTCTTTTGCACAAGATACATGTCTTTTGCATAGCCATCTTATCAAAAATTAGATACGTGTACAGATGAGAAGACAGATTACAGCCATATCATAACATGTGCCGACACAAAAAATGAGAGGTATGTGATGGGGTTTTGGTTGTGGGGTTTTATTTGGTACAATACTTAAATGTTTTTGTTAATTGTAGAGATTAATAAATTAGTTGTTGTTTTTGCAAAAGAAATAGAATAAGATTGTGGTAAATTTTGTTAATTTAATTTTTATGAAAAATGAAGCCCTAAACCTGTTTTTGGGTTTTCACAGGAATTCAATGTATAATTGGTATTATAGGGTCGACGTGATTGCAAGAGCTAATGAGTAGGTAATACTATCTATGTCTTTGCTCTTTTATGACATTACGTTTGAAGATGTTTTATGCATGTCTGATTGGTAGACCTGATTGTGTCACGATTCATCAGGGTTTTATGTGCTTTTAATAGTTATTATCAAATTAATCCGGTCTCATGAGGCTATTATTTTGTAACAGCTCATTCGAAAAAATCTGGAAAACTATAAATGAAGCTTACATCACAACCTGTCCAGCTACTTTCAGGAATATCAAAACCTTCTGTCTATTCAATCGTAACGCTCGATTTGTTCTTTTTTTCGTCCTCAGCTTTATCTTTTTTAAAGTTTTATGATTTATTGGTTTTCGTATATTTTTAGGATATGTGTTTTCTTTGGATTTTCGTTATATTCGGGAGTGGTAAGCTTTATTTTATTTGGATTATAGGTTATACTGACAATGGGAAAGAACAAGTGAAAGTTGGATACGAATTGCTCCGCTAGGAATATGTAAATGCCGACGGAAGATATGATGTATTCAATCGGTCTGTTATCATGATTTGAACAATTATTCGTGTTTTTAGTTTCTGGTTTATGTAAGTTTTTCGAGTTTGAATATGGTTTATAGTATGCGTGATTCTGGTATTCTGTCTGATGCATTTATGTTTCCTGTACGATCCATCTAACTTAATTTTTATTTATGCAGGTTGCTTACATTACAACAATGGCACGCCTAAAAGTGACTCATATAGCTCATACAAGAGACCCTATATGAATTGGATCGGAGAATGTTGGGAAACTGATAAGGATTTAAAAAACGTACACTTTTAGGGGGTCATCTAAGCCTTTAATCGATCACTTTTATATCCGTTACTGCTTAATTTCGTTTTTTTCACTTTTTAGGTCTCTTGGAAGCAAAATGTTGGAATGATGCATATTTGGACGAAAAAGAGTGAATATATGAAGAAAATGGCTAAGTCAAGATCGAAGACACTCAAGCTGCTGAAACTGAAGTTGACGACGTCCCATCTAAAGGGCGACGCCGTCCCTCTCTACTGATTTAATTAAAATACACCTGACGGCTAGACTTTTTGCTCAAATACACCTGACGACGTCAGGATTTGAAGAGGAAGGGCGTCACTAATACTTTTCATCTCAGACGGCCCAGATCCAGAATCAGACGACGTCCCTGCTGAAGCCCGACGGCGTCACAACTACAACGTGACGACGTCCCAACGATAACTTGGCCAAGACGAAAACCTAATGACGACGATCTGACGGCGTCCCACCTATAAGGCGACGCCGTCGCAAGTGTAAAATTATATATAGAAATCGAATTTTCAGTATTAGAAGAGGTAGACTTTTTGAGTAAAAAACCTAAACGTTTGTAGTCCGACTTGGACAGTATTTTAGGGTCCCAAACCCTATTTTACACATCAAGATAAGTGTTTTACTTCATTAATTTCATTATGTCTTCAATTGAATGTGTGTATGCTTGCGTGTTTAACATGTCCGGCTAAATTTCTTGTGTGTTTGCTTAGATCTCTGAAATCTAGTTGTTAATTATTGTTACGTTGTCTCTTATCTTAATTGTAATTGGCCTAGGAGTGCAACTAAGCTATCGTTGTGTTTAATGCTTGATGAATCTTTGGTAGTTTATGAAAAGATAAAAATATAAAAAGATAAAAAAGAATCTTCCTCAACCTTAACCTTAGCGTAGTACACTTCTCACTAGCATTCCTATTCCCCTAGAGAACGATATCAATCCCCGAGGCTTACCCAATACTACACTACAACGATTAGGTTCACTGCCTAGGTGGTTGATAACGCTTAGATTGTGCATGTTTTTAGTAGCGTTATGTGTACTTTTATATTTGTTATTTGGTTATATTTGCGTGATTTTAGTACTTAATCGTATCTAGAGATGTTTGTCTAGTGTTCATAACCAAGTGCAGGGAAATGGAGGAAAAAGAAGAAATATTCAGCTAAGCGAAGATTCCCATTTAAACAAGACTAAATCAGTATCTCAAGACCTCAGTGATTGAAGAATCAAAGAAGATCAAGTTTTGTATCTCAGAAGATCCAACCGGATCCGGTTACACTCGCAACCGGATCGGTTGGAATTCGGTCAGAATAAGTGTTTTTACCATCGCCAACCGATCGGTCGCAACCCGCAACCGGATCGGTCGGCTAGTTGTTATTGAAGACCAGCCGGATCGGTTGGTCGTATGACCGATCCGGTTGGAGAAGCTGCAGTTGCCAAATCTTCATCACTAAGCTTCCCCTTTGCATCCAAACGATTCTAGGTCCTTCTCTTGGTGTATTCTAGTCCCTTCCTCACTCCTTGATGGCCAAGTTCAACATTTAATACCCTAGGCCTTGGAATTAGTATAAATAGAGGCTAATTGTGAGCATTAGAACAAAAACCTATAATACAAATCTCTATACTCATCAAACAAAGCCTTAAGCTCTCAAAATTCGTCCTTAGAAGTCCAGAGAAGTTTGGAGATCCAGAAGTTTACCATTTGGAGGCCAAATCACCAAGAAGTCCACCTCAATACTTTGGGAATCATTACTACACCATTTGTAATCTTATTCCAAGCATTGTAAGACTTTCAATCATGTTTTCTAATATTCAAAGTTATGAGTTTATGTTTATGTTTGCTATGAGTGGCTAGTTTCTTTATGCACTTGCTTAAATGATGTTAATTATCATATGATTAGTTAGTGATTGTGTTAACATGTTTTAATTCAATTTCAAGTTGATTCTAAGATCCAATTGTGTTAAAGTTTCATAGTGACATTTGTTAATCAAGTTTGGCTAATTGACAATAATCGTTGGGGTCGAAAGAACTTCGTGTTGTTCAACTAGTCATAATCATTTTGTCTATGGATGATTGTTTTTACCCATTATTCTTGATTATACAAAGGAACTAAGGTGTGGTTGTAATAGAAACTTTTTTTGATTATCAAATTGGATTGGTTGGAAACATCTAAATGGTCGTAAGATTAGTTGTTGAGAATCAATTGTAGCCTTTTGTCTATGATCGGTTACCTTTTGTATTGACCATTTCTTAAGCAATTTGATGAACAAGTGGATGTTTTTGTGTTTAAGTTTATGTATGTAGACTTATGAAACTTGAATTGATCTTGAATTGATTGGTTAAACTTAATGTTTGTTTTTATAAACCAAAATCTTGACGAAGGTTTAACTTGTAAGAACAATAGATTAGTTTTCAAACTAATTATCATAACCAACATGTTAAGAGGTTAACACAATCACATTAATCTATGATATGAAACTAGTTTAAGCAAGTGTAGTTTTTAATCATCTGAATTTCATTATATCTATTTGCTTTGTTATATGTTTTGGATAGACTCTGTTAATTCAAACTTGTGCTTAGATTCACTCAAATCCCTACGAACGATCCCTACTTACCTTCATAATCTTGCTATAACGGACGAGTATACTTGCTCGTATGTGTTATTGGTAATATTGGTAATTCACCTTTTATAAATTTAAAACTTGCACCAACCAGGCACATCAAGTTTTTGGCGCCGCTGCCGGGGATTTGATTGTGTTTCAACAAGTTTTTGAATTTTACAAAGTCGATTCAACCCAAAAAATTTTCTCATAAACCTTAACCGGATTCGGTTGCCCCTCAACCGAATCGGTTACGAGTTTGTCCATCAATCATTTAGTCTAACCGATCGGTCGCATCCCGCAACCGATCCGGTTACCTTCTCTGACCCATAGAAACCATTTTCGTTGTTTGTCCGTGTGTTTAGATATTGCCGGGATTCTCTAGGACATTGTATGAACACTCGAGCAGCGGGAATTGAACCAATTTCACCTCTCACCAATCCCGAACGTTTAATTCGAAGAAGAAGAAGAAGAACACTTTTCATACCATTGGAAAATCGTGTACCAAGAGTACCAAACCCACCATTTGATAACCTCATAGAAGCCAAAGTTGTTTACAACCCTTTCACCAATTTACCTTTTCCCATGGCGGACGATCAACCCATGTGGGGAACCAACCGAACCGTAGCACCAACACCCGAAAGTGCTATTGTTGCTATTAACCTTGGTGACAACTTCACCGTGAAGGGACATCACCTTTCTATGATCAAAGACCGACAATTCGATGGCCGTGCGCGGGCCGATCCGCATAAGCACATTGCCGAATTCATCGAAATTTGCGGCATGTTTCGTTATGGCGACACCGATGTCAATGCCATCAAACTCAAACTTTTCCCATCATCACTCGCCGGAGATGCTAAAGTATGGTACAATGAATTAACCCCAGGAATCATCAATACTTGGGAGGAGATGAGGCAAGCATTTGTAAGCCGATTCTTTCCACCTGCCATGTTTGATCGATTAATGGGAGAAATTCGTGCTTTCAACCAAAACACAAATGAATCACTAGTCGAAGATTGGCTTCGAATGAAAGATTTGCTTCGTAGTTGTCATGGACATGGGCTATCAAAAGGAACCATTATCCAAATCTTTTACCATGGACTAGATGAAATCTCTCAAGGCATCCTTGATGCTGGAGGAATTTTTCTCTATAAGACTCCCAACGATGCACATCAATTGCTCGAAGATCGAGTACTTCTCAAACTTGATTGGTCCAAAGATTCCAAAACCAAACCTCTCCGAAAAACCGTTGCTTTTGTCGAAAACACCGATACCTCAAAACTCATGGAGAAGATGGAAGCGTTAACCTCAAAAATCGACTCGCAATACAAAGATATCAAAGATGAAATGAAGGAAATGCGAGACGGATGCAACAATTGTGGAGGAAATCATCCATCATCCGAGTGCGACGATAAACCTATGGGTGGACCGAAGGAAGGAGAAGCAAGTTATGCTCAAGGAGGATACCGTGGAGGAGGATATCGTAGTAACTATTACGGTCGAAATTCTAGAAATTGGCAAGATCGCCGACCAAGGGATGATAACCGTGATTCTCAACCACGAACTGACGATCCACCACCCCAAAATCCCGACAAAAAGACAGAAGAAACCGAATTCGAAAAAACCATGAGAGAATTCGTGGCTGGTCAAAAATCCGCAAATGATTTTATCAAAAATCAATTTTTCAATCTCAAAGCCAAAGTTGAGCAAGGACAGAATAATCATCAAGCATCTATCCAAGATCTTGAAAACAAGCTTGGCAGACTTTCTGACCAACATTCCTCTAGACCATCTGGTTCATTGCCAAGTAACACTCAATCCAATCCAAAACCATCAAATGATAAGACGTATCGTCCACCCCAAACAAGAAATGAACATATCAATGCTGTTTTCACAAGAAGTGGTCTCTCGTACGATCCACCACCTAATCCTAATGCTCCTGTCACCATTGATAGTGAGGATGAAAACGAAGAACCAAACACAACTCAAACCACCAAAAAGAAAAACATTCCAAACGTCAAGGCGTATACGCCAAAAATTCCTTATCCTCAACACCTAAAGAAGGAGAAGATGGAAGAACGTTATAAGAATTTTATCGAAATAATCAAAGAGGTTAGACTCAATGTTCCTCTCGTTGATGTTATAGCCGGAATGCCCAATTACGGGAAATTTTTGAAAGAACTTCTTAATAACAAAAGCAAGCTTGAGCAAATATCAGCAACTTTTCTTAAC
The DNA here is from genome assembly GCA_019973895.1 of Chrysanthemum seticuspe. Taxonomy (NCBI): domain Eukaryota; kingdom Viridiplantae; phylum Streptophyta; class Magnoliopsida; order Asterales; family Asteraceae; genus Chrysanthemum; species Chrysanthemum seticuspe. The sequence goes on from BPTQ01000008.1 coordinate 320,529,363, forward strand.
GAAGAATGCTCAGCTATAGTTCAAAAGAAAATCCCACCAAAGCTCGGAGATCCTGGGAGCTTTCTTATTCCATGTACTTTCGGGAATAATGTTAAATGCAATGCTTTGGCCGATCTTGGCGCAAGTATCAATTTGATGCCTTATTCACTCTATTCCAAGTTGTGCAACAACAGCCTGAAACCAACAAAAATGAGTATCCGATTGGCAAATCATTCCTATCAATATCCTGTGGGAATCGCTGAGAATATGCTTGTTCAAGTCGGTAAATTCATTTTTCTCGTGGACTTTGTAATCTTGGAAATGGAAGAAGATAGTAAAGTCCCACTCATTCTAGGAAGACCTTTCCTAAATACCGCCGATGCAATTATCAAAATGAAAGGAAAAGAACTCAACCTTGGAGTTGGGGAAGATCGAATCACTTTTCTTATCGATAAAGCAATGCGCTACCCACATTCCAGTGATGACACTTGTTTTAACGTCGATGTTATTGATGAAGTCACTGATGAGGAGTTAGATGCATTACTGAACGAATCCGATCCATTCATGACTACTTCCGAAAAAATCAATGAAACAGATTTTGATAAAGAATTTGATGATTTCATGAAAGTAGAATTCGAAGGAGAGAACTCAGAAGAAGAAGAAACAGAGGAAGAGGAAGAAAATTTCGAAGAAATAACTTTCAATGACAAGATGCGAATTAAATCCTCTATCGAAGAACCACCCACATATCTCGAACTCAAACCTCTCCCAGATCATCTTGAATATGCTTATTTGGAAGAAAACTCTCTTCTTCCAGTAGTCATATCTTCGTTGCTCGAGGATAATGAGAAAGAAAGTTTAGTTTCTGTCCTCAAAAATCACAAACAAGCTTTTGCTTGGAAAACATCTGATATCACAGGAATTAGCCCTAATTTTTGCAAACACAAAATCAATTTTGAAGAAGGGATTAAACCTGTGGTAAAACGGTCAACGTCGACTCAATCCCAACATGAAAGAAGTTGTTAAAAAGGAAATCATAAAACTTCTTGATGCTGGAATCATTTACCCAATTGAGGATAGCCCTTGGATAAGTCCTGTACACTGTGTTCCCAAGAAAGGAGGAATGACGGTTGTAACTAATGAGCGAAATGAACTAGTTCCAACTAGAACTGTCACTGGTTGGCGCGTTTGTATTGACTACCGTAAGTTAAACAAAGCCACCAGAAAGGATCACTTTCCGCTCCCATTCATGGATCAAATGCTTGAAAGACTAGCAGGAAATAAATTCTTTTGTTTCCTCGACGGATTTTCAGGATATTTCCAAATTCCCATCGATCCTAACGATCAAGAAAAGACCACATTTACTTGTCCTTTTGGAACCTACGCATATCGGCGTATGCTTTTTGGTCTTTGCAATGCACCCGCAACTTTTCAGAGGTGTATGATCGCCATATTCCAAGACATGCTAGAAACCTCCATGGAAGTTTTCATGGATGATTTTTCAGTCTTTGGAGATTCATTTGAAGCTTGTCTTTCTAATCTCGATAAAATGCTCGAAAGATGCGAAGCTGCACATCTTGTTCTCAACTGGGAGAAATACCACTTTATGGTAACCGAAGGAATTGTGCTTGGCCACAAAATCTCCAGTGCCGGAATGGAAGTAGACAAAGCAAAGGTCGATGTAATCTCAAAACTTCCACCACCAACTAACGTCAAAGCCGTTAGAAGTTTTTTAGGACATGCTGGTTTTTACCGCCGATTCATCAAAGATTTTTCCAAAATATCTCGTCCAATGACGAAACTTCTTGAGAAAGAATCTATCTTTGACTTCAATGTTGATTGCATAAAAGCTTTCGAAACACTGAAATCTCAACTTACTAGTGCTCCGATCATGGTCTCACCTAATTGGTCACTACCCTTCGAACTTATGTGCGACGCAAGCGATTTTGCTGTGGGAGCCGTCCTAGGTCAACGCGAAGGAAAACATTTTCGGCATATATATTTTGCTAGCAAGACACTGAATAGTGCCCAGCAAAATTATACCGTCACCGAAAAAGAATTACTGGCCGTCGTTTTTGCATTCGACAAATTCAGATCATACCTTGTGCTCTCTAAAATAGTCGTTTTTACCGATCATTCAGCGCTCAAATATCTGTTTACCAAGCAAGATGCTAAACCTCGTCTTATTCGATGGATTTTACTACTTCAAGAATTTGACATCGAAATCAAAGATAAGAAAGGAGCAGCGAATCTTGCTGCTGATCACTTATCTCGCCTCGAAAATCCCAATCTTGAGGAATTAAAAGAAGAAGAAATCGATGATTATTTTCCCGATGAAACTCTCATGACCATCGACGAAACTGACGATCCTTGGTTTGCTGACTTTGCGAATTACCTCGCCGGAGGAATTCTCAGAAAAGGTCTAACTCATGCTCAAAGAAGCAAATTCTTTTCGGAACTCAAATACTACTTTTGGGAAGAACCATATCTTTTCAAAATGTGTCCCGATGGGATGATCCGAAGATGTATTTTTGGTTCCGAAACCCGAAAAATTCTTGACGAATGTCATCATGGCCCAACTGGGGGACATTATGGTCCTTCCACCACAGCTAAGAAAGTTTTTGATGCTGGATTCTATTGGCCAACAATATTCAAAGAAGCGCACACACTTGTTCAAAATTGTGACGCATGTCAAAGAGCAACCAATCTCTCTCGGAGAGATGAATTGCCATTAACAAGCATTCAAGTGTGTGAAATATTCGACATTTGGGGAATAGATTTCATGGGACCCTTCCCTAAATCCCACAAATTCGAATACATTCTCGTTGCTATAGATTACGTGTCCAAATGGGCAGAAGTTGAAGCTTTACCAACAAACGATGCTCGTGTCGTCGTTAATTTTCTCAAAAAGCTTTTCGCTCGTTATGGAATTCCCAAAGCACTCATAAGCGATCGAGGAACTCATTTCTGCAATCAACAAATGGAGAAAACCATGAAAAGATATGGAGTTCATCATCGATTTGCGACTGCTTATCATCCACAAACCAGTGGTCAAGTCGAAAATACCAACAGAGCTCTCAAAAGAATACTGGAAAAAATAGTAAAAGACAATCCTTCATTATGGGCGAGAAAACTTGACGATGCTCTGTGGGCATTTTGTACGGCTTATAAAACACCAATTGGCACAACTCCTTACAGACTCTTGTATGGGAAGACTTGTCATTTGCCATTCGAAGTTGAACATCGTGCTTATTGGGCGCTCAGACATTGTAACACCGATCTCAAAATAGCTGGAGAGAAAAGATTTCTGCAATTGCACGAACTCGACGAATTAAGACTCCAAGCTTATGAAAACTCCAAACTGTATAAAGCCAGAACAAAAGCTTATCATGATAAAAAGCTACGAATTCGAAAAGAATTCAAAGCCTGAGATAAAGTTCTGCTTTTTAACATGAAATTTAAATTCAAAGCTCCTAAGTTACAACCAAAATGGTTTGGACCATATGTCGTTAAACATGGATATCCATCTGGGTATGTCGAACTCTATGACAAACAAGGTGGAAGTTTCATTGTTAATGGACACCGAATCAAATTATATTACGACAAGGAGCAAATGAAAGAAGTTTCAGTTGCGACAGTGTCCTGGAGACACCATGATAATGAATTCGAAACTATCACCTTTGTAGCACCATTTCCAGGAAGAATCCCACAAACTGTTCCATGGAAACCATCTGCTGAGTTCGTCTGGGACGATATTGAAGCTACTGGTGAAGAATTCATGTACATCCCCGAACTTTACAAAATGTTCAATGCTGCCCTTGCAGCTAAATAAATTCGGGAAGATTCGAGTCAGGCTGAGGACTCGGTAATAAATCAAGCGCTTCTCGGGAGGCAACCCGTGTATTTCAGATTTGATTTTCTATGGTCACTCCCCAAAGTTTAAACCTTCGTTTGAACTTAAGTGTGGGGGGTGCCATCCTTTTAATAAAATATTTTTGTTTGTTTATAAGATTGTGTGCAGGTGATGATTTCTCTAGTGGACGCCAGGAATGAAGAAAGAATTTTAAGCTGATAAACTCATTGACATATCTGGTTTCATCTCTATTTTCCTTATTTCTATACTTTGAAGTTCGTTTTTCATTGAGGACAATGTTTAACTTAAGTGTGTGGGGGGGGGGGGGGGTGAATAGGAAAAATTAGAGTTTTCATGCTTAAATTTAAAATTTTGTTTGCCCTTGTGATCTAGTTGTTTTCACACTTTTAGGATTATCTATTAGAATAACTGGATCATTCCACTGGTAAAATTAGTAATATTTGAAACTTCGAGATGTGTTCCGATTACTATTTCAATCCATTCTAGGATCGATAAACATTTGCTAGCACATATTATACCCTTTTCAACTAAATTGTGAGGATTTGAGCCTATTTCTTATTAGCATACATCTTTTATGCTTGGATCTTTTGCTATGTGTGTGCCGGTGATTTTATTTATTCTACAACTTGTGCTTGTAAATCATTACCAGACCGCAGTGAGATTGCATTCGTGCGATATAAGTGAATTCGTGTGATAAAGAGGCACCTTAGGATTTAACCCAAATGGCCTTCCATTTTACATCTAATGATATATTACCTAGCCTCATTGGTTAGTTAACCACCCACATGGACCCATTTGTAGTGCTCATATTTAGCACTAGATACCCCTAGTTACATCTTCCGAGCCATCCCTTTCATTTTTGCTTCACCCAGAAAATACAAAAAGATTTTACACTTTAAACCTTAGCCTACCCCGTATCAATGTCTAAATGGTTGGTTGCTAGTCGCCTGGAAAGTAAAGATTGTTCAAATGATTATGAGTACCACATACTATGTGATTGATTGAGCCATGCGTTATGTTATGTAAAAAAAAAAAAAAAAAAAAATTGTGTTGAAAGTATGGAAATAATAGCCAATGTGCTATGATCGAAGAACAATTGTCATGGAAAAGCAAAAAGCTGTGGAAAGTGAAAAGAAGAAAGCAAAGCTATAATCATTTACTTGGTTCGTGGAATGTTTGGTAGCTAGCAACATGGGTATTAGACTTGATTTCATTTTTATTTTAACACCAATTTCATAACATTCCCATGCCTTATCCATACCCTTAACCCTTAGCCATATCATTATAACCCGAATAAAAGCCCTCTTTAGATGTTTTTACTTGGTGCTCATGCCACGTCGATGGAGTTTTGTTTCTTGTACAAGCTTATGGTAATAATCAAATCATGACTGAGCAATGAGTGTGATTTATCTTGTTACTCCACTAAAAATGAGTGATTGAGTGAATTATATTTCGTTCCTTTTTCGTGAGGTGTTTTTGAAATGTTAATCATGCAAGAAAATCATTGGATATTGTCAAACATCTTGATATTTCACCTTCATAAAGCGTAATTGATGAAACCTCTCTCGTATTTATACTTGGTTGATTTGCATCACATTTTTCATAATCACGATCTCGTTCCAGTGGATGTTTTGTTTTCCTAGATTTGCTTGAGGGCAAGCAAAGTTTAAGTGTGGGGGAATTTGATAACGCTTAGATTGTGCATGTTTTTAGTAGCGTTATGTGTACTTTTATATTTGTTATTTGGTTATATTTGCGTGATTTTAGTACTTAATCGTATCTAGAGATGTTTGTCTAGTGTTCATAACCAAGTGCAGGGAAATGGAGGAAAAAGAAGAAATATTCAGCTAAGCGAAGATTCCCATTTCAACAAGACTAAATCAGTGTCTCAAGACCTCAGTGATTGAAGAATCAAAGAAGATCAAGTTTTGTATCTCAGAAGATCCAACCGGATCCGGTTACACTCGCAACCGGATCGGTTGGAATTCGGTCAGAATAAGTGTTTTTACCATCGCCAACCGATCGGTCGCAACCCGCAACCGGATCGGTCGGCTAGTTGTTATTGAAGACCAGCCGGATCGGTTGGTCGTATGACCGTTCCGGTTGGAGAAGCTGCAGTTGCCAAATCTTCATCACTAAGCTTCCCCTTTGCATCCAAACGATTCTAGGTCCTTCTCTTGGTGTATTCTAGTCCCTTCCTCACTCCTTGATGGCCAAGTTCAGCATTTAATACCCTAGGCCTTGGAATTAGTATAAATAGAGGCTAATTGTGAGCATTAGAACAAAAACCTATAATACAAATCTCTATACTCATCAAACAAAGCCTTAAGCTCTCAAAATTCGTCCTTAGCAGTCCAGAGAAGTTTGGAGATCCAGAAGTTTACCATTTGGAGGCCAAATCACCAAGAAGTCCACCTCAATACTTTGGGAATCATTACTACACCATTTGTAATCTTATTCCAAGCATTGTAAGACTTTCAATCATGTTTTCTAATATTCAAAGTTCTGAGTTTATGTTTATGTTTGCTATGAGTGGCTAGTTTCTTTATGCACTTGCTTAAATGATGTTAATTATCATATGATTAGTTAGTGATTGTGTTAACATGTTTTAATTCAATTTCAAGTTGATTCTAAGATCCAATTGTGTTAAAGTTTCATAGTGACATTTGTTAATCAAGTTTGGCTAATTGACAATAATCGTTGGGTTCGAAAGAACTTCGTGTTGTTCAACTAGTCATAATCATTTTGTCTATGGATGATTGTTTTTACCCATTATTCTTGATTATACAAAGGAACTAAGGTGTGGTTGTAATAGAAACGCTTTTTGATTATCAAATTGGATTGGTTGGAAACATCTAGATGGTCGTAAGATTAGTTGTTGAGAATCAATTGTAGCCTTTTGTCTATGATCGGTTACCTTTTGTATTGACCATTTCTTAAGCAATTTGATGAACAAGTGGATGTTTTTGTGTTTAAGTTTATGTATGTAGACTTATGAAACTTGAATTGATCTTGAATTGATTGGTTAAACTTAATGCTTGTTTTTATAAACCAAAATCTTGACGAAGGTTTAACTTGTAAGAACAATAGATTAGTTTTCAAACTAATTATCATAACCAACATGTTAAGAGGTTAACACAATCACATTAATCTATGATATGAAACTAGTTTAAGCAAGTGTAGTTTTTAATCATCTGAATTTCATTATATCTATTTGCTTTGTTATATGTTTTGGATAGACTCTGTTAATTCAAACTTGTGCTTAGATTCACTCAAATCCCTGCGAACGATCCCGACTTACCTTCATAATCTTGCTATAACGGACGAGTATACTTGCTCGTATGTGTTATTGGTAATATTGGTAATTCACCTTTTATAAATTTAAAACTTGCACCAACCGGGCACATCAGTGGTTGAAAAACTTGCTCGAAGAAAATGAAGTTTCCTTTGACCCTGAACGCGCTTCGTACGCGCATCAGAAACCTACTTGGAACATTGGAGGTAATCGTTTTAGCCATTAGCTCATGTTTTGTCAAAGGACATTCAGTTGCATGTACTATCTAAAAACAAAACTACAAATACATGTCGTTTTTGAAATTGTAGTTTTTTGTTTCTAAAATGCTTTTCAACAACCGGAGGGATACAACTTTCAAGAGCGCCCACAACCTCTTACTATTTGAATCCACATATTCCACAAACCGACCAGTAGATTACTCGATATTCAATGGTTGATATTCTTTAGTCATTTTACTCTTTTATATTAATAAAGGGTGAAGGCTGAGAATACGTAACTAACTTTCTCAAATATACCGATGTACGTAACATACAAATTTTAATACTTTTGTACGTAAATAACTTTCAAATTATGATCAATGTACGTAATGTGACCGGTAACTACAAGGTACCAGGTCAAAAGTTTCAAATTATTATCAATGTACGTAAATAACTTTCAAATTATGATCAATGTACGTAATGTGACCGTTTTTCTTACGTTTTGTCCGTTTTTGTTCCGTTTTCGTCCGTTTTTCTTACGTTTTTGTCCGTTTTTCTTACGTTTTGTCCGTTTTTCTTACGTTTTGTCCGTTTTTGTTCCGTTTTTGTCCGTTTTTCTTACGTTTTGTCCGTTTTTGTTCTGTTTTTGTCCGTTTTTCTTACGTTTTGTCCGTTTTTCTTACGTTTTGTTCCGTTTTCGTCCGTTTTTCTTACGTTTTGTCCGTTTTTCTTACGTTTTGTCTGTTTTTTTTTCTGTTTTTGTCCGTTTTTCTTATGTTTTGTCCGTTTTCTTAAGTTTTTGTTACGTTTTTGTCCGTTTTTCTTACGTTTTGTCCGTTTTTGTTCCGTTTTTGTCCGTTTTTCTTACGTTTTGTTCGTTTTTCTTACGTTTTGTCTGTTTTTGTTTCGTTTTTGTTCGTTTTTCTTATGTTTTGTCCGTTTTTCTAACTTTTTGTCCGTTTTTCTTACGTTTTGTCCGTTTTGTCTGTTTTTCTTATGTTTTGTCCGTTTTTGTCCGTTTTGTCCGTTTTTGTCCGTTTTTCTTACGTTTTGTCCCTTTTTTTACGTTTTTGTCCATTTTTTTACGTAAGAAAAACGGACAAAACGTAAGAAAAACGGACAAAAACAGAACAAAACGGACAAAACGTAAGAAAAACGGACAAAAACGGACAAAACGTAAGAAAAACGGACGAAAACGGAACAAAACGTAAGAAAAACGGACAAAAACGGAACAAAAACGGACAAAACGTAAGAAAAACGGACAAAACGTAAGAAAAACGGACAAAACGTAAGAAAAACGGAACAAAAACGGACAAAACGGACAAAACGTAAGAAAAACGGACAAATGTAAGAAAAACGGAACAAAAACGGACAAAACGTAAGAAAAACGGACAAAAACGGACAAAACGTAAGAAAATCGGACGAAAACGAAACAAAAACGGACAAAAACGAAACAAAAACGGACAAAACATAAGAAAAACGGACAAAAACGGAACAAAAACGGACAAAACGTAAGAAAAACGGACAAAAACGGACAAAACGTAAGAAAAACGGACGAAAACGGAACAAAAACGGACAAAACGTAAGAAAAACGGACGAAAACGGAACAAAACGTTAGAAAAACGGACAAAACGTAAGAAAAACGGACAAAAGGTAAGAAAAACGGACGAAAACGGAACAAAAACGGACAAAACGTAAGAAAAACGGACAAAAACGGAACAAAAACGGACAAAACGTAAGAAAAACGGTCACATTACGTACATTGATCATAATTTGAAAGTTATTTACGTACATTGATCATAATTTGAAACTTTTGACCTGGTAACTTGTAGTTACCGGTCACATTACGTACATTGACCATAATTTGAAAGTTATTTACGTACAAAAGTAATAAAATTTGTATGTTACGTACATCGGTATATTTGAGAAAGTTAGTTACGTATTCTCAGCCTTCACCCATTAATAAATTAAGATTACGAGCTGCAAAGTGACACACAAATAAGACACACCCATCTATTTTTTGTTGGATGCAGATCACACGGGCATCATGAGCAGAAGCTAAACGTAATACAATATTGTTACGTGATGTATCATGCAAATTATATATTGTTGTTCTGGCTTTATTTAACATGTTAAAATTATTTCATAAGGACAAAAAGTCTTGATTACACCAAATACACTGGCTGGTACAGAGAAATTATCCAACTTAGGGGGTGTTAAGATTAATTGACTTGACACCAAATACACTGGCTGGTCTGAAGTTTAATAGAGAAGGCAAATGGAATCAAGACTTTTTGGTACAGAGAAGGCTAATAGCAACAGTCTTGATACGTGAAAGTGTATCCAAAGCTTCCGCGTCAAGCTCCCCGAATGTAGAGAAGGCAAATGGAATGAACTTGTAGCCATTTTCTTCACATTTGGACACATATTTTTTTCTTCTTCTCCACAGCGTTATGTAAGGCCACCCCGGGAGCCCACGCAGACGCATCAATACCCGCAAAAGGAGAGATTCCAGTCACATCCAAACACGTGTCCTTACCTTGGATCCAGTTGAATAATAGCAGGTCTTCCGGACGCAGCTCTTTCCCGTCCCTCGAAAGAAACCCCAATGGGGCCTCCTTTTTCACCATAATCCCAACTTTGGAACATATGTCGACAAGAATATCCCGCACCAGGTTATGTATGAATTTTACCCCCACTTCACTGGAACAGTGAACTGCATGGTCTCCCCATTGGTCCATTCGATGCTTGCAACTCGGGCAGGAGCTACCTTCAGAGAACATAGGTATGGTAAGCCTGTAACACAATACCGAACGGAATTGGCGATGGTTCATTCTTTGGCCTAACCCATCAATAGGTATGGTGAATAGGAAATCTTGTGCATGTGGAGCCTGGGTACAACTGAGGATAGCCACATGCCTCGGGCTTAACGAATACTTAGAAACAAGATCTTTCTCGATGACACCAAAGTAACACTTTGCCAAGGTTTTCATCATATGGGGGCAGGAGCGTCAGAGGCGACCGAGAACGTGTCTGTGTTACAAGCACTGTTAAACATATCGAGAGCATATTGAAACGAAGGGCCATGAGAATTGATGTCTGTTTTTGCCAGAATCTGATCCTGCATATCACTGGTTTGCAAACGAGAGGCGAGGAAAGCATATCGAATGATGTCACTCGCCGCATGAATGCCCAACCCACCCATCTTGATTGGGAGGGTGGCAAGGCGCCACTGCCAGTCACCAAAACCTGGCCCAGAGGCCGTAATAATCTTCTCCAAGGAAGCACGTAACATCTGATCAAACCGGACTTGGGCTTCCGCACGTACAAAGGGGAACATGTCCGCAGAGCATAAGATAATTTCGCAACCCCGGCACAATTACGAAGAAGAAGGAGCTCACATTGGGGATCATTAAGTTTGAGGATAGCTTCCATTAGTAAGATAGTTTTAGAGACCCTTTTCAAAGCCAGCTCCTGACAAAAACTTTCATCCAAACTAACTGAACCACCAAGCAGTTTGACACCTTCGACTGGGCGAGAGATATTTATAGGAAAAACACCCTCCACCCTACTTCTGGGATCCTCTGTAGGCCAGAAGAGTTCAGTCTTATCGAAATTCAAAAACAACCCCCGAGCCGGTCCATCTGTCATAATAATGTCAAGCGCCTTGGCAACCATAAGAGTGTCTCCTACAATAGTACCATCGTCGAGATACCAAGCCTGGAGTGTGAGCTCGCAGGACCTATTGATAGCCTGGACTAGGGGGTGTAAGATGAGGGCGAACAACAAGGGACCTAGTGGGTCCCCTTGTTGCACCCCTTGACAAGACCAAAGGATAGAATCATTGATGAGTGTCTAAATACTCATCATTTTTGTACTGTTTAGAATGCCAAAAACATCTGAAAACACTCAGAAATGCATCAAAATGATGAAAATATCACAAATAAGTGTTTTATGTGTTTTAAATGCAAAAATATCAAAATCAGATGAAAAACGTATCAAGTTTGCATAATTGGCAGTTTTAGTCCCCCAAGTTTCAAAAGCTGTCAAAAACAGTCCCTGGTATATCAAAATAAAGAAAAATATCATTCAAGGTCCCTGAAATATTCTAAGTTGTCAAAAATGGTCCTTGAATGAATCTTTGGTCAAATGGCAGAAAAGGTCCCTAAAGTTTGAAAAGTGTCATAAATTGTCCCTGGATTTATAAAAAAGTGAAAACTATCAAAAGTGGTCCTTGTACTATTCATATATGGCAAGTTTGGTCCTTGTGATAAGTTTGGAGAGTTGGCAGTTTCAGTCCTTCAGTTTCACCAAATTACATAAATGGTCCTTGTTATTAATACAAACCAAATGGACCCCTTTTTGTATTAGTGAGCCCAGCCAAAACAAATAGAACCCCTGCCATTATACCTGTGACCCCCCATTTTTACCCCCTGTCTAATATAATACGCCTCGGTCAAAATAAGTCAAACCCGTCACTGTTCATCCCTTACCTCCCTGTCCCGCCAAAACCAGATACCATGGTGGTTTCCTCCACTTGCTTTATCCACCCTTTCCACTTGCTATACACCTGTCTACCCACCCCCCCCTCCACCTTCACAATATCCCAAAGATCATTAATTGATTGAAACCTACTTATAGACTTTTGGCGCCAAAAACTCCACATGGACGAATATGATGAATTTTGAGGATCCAATGGCTGGAAAGAGGTGGGAAAGTCTCAGAGATGTCGACTAGAGTCAAAAAGATCTTTATAAAGAGAGAGGAAGCAATGTGGGAAGATATCTAGTGTACTTTTAGTTTAGCTTATGTCGTTTTAAGTAATTTTCAATTTTCAGTGTATTTTAAAGCCTTCAAGTGTTTTGTTAAGTCATTTCAGTGTATTGTTAAACTTTTTCCAGTATCAATTTCAAGTCTTAATCATATTTCCAGTTTATGCAATTTTTCAAGTTCAAAATCTCATGTTATGTTAATGTTGTTGTTTGTTGTTTTTATGGACTGAATAATATCACATAAGCTCCTAGAAAGCTTATCTAAGCTTTTAGATACCTTAAAAATCAGTTTAGAAGCAAATAGAGAAAAATACCAAAAGTACAAATAAATTAGTGAAAAATAAAAAATTCACAAGAAATGGTGATCAAAGCTGGAGCAGGGTAAATTGTGAATTGCCTTGGGTTAGAAGCTTTGTGGAAAGCTATTAGGATTGGTCCTGTGTTTTGGTTCTCAGCTTTTACTTGGAATCCAACTTGTAAGCTTAATTTTCCATTTTGGCATTTCATTGTTAGAGTTGCTCATTAGCTTAAATCTCTGTTTGTTCATGTTTACTAGTCATAGTTAAGTATAATTAAGCATTAAAACCAGTCACTTGTTCTTTTTAATTTGTAGTTAATAAAATTTTTATTTTGACAGTTAAAATTGCATAATCATCATTCTTGAGTTGTATGTTATTATTGCTGTTGTTTAGTGTTTATTTAGTCTTATTAAATGTTAATATAAGGTCTGTAATCCATGGCATAGTCTTAATCTGTGTTTTGTTTTGAAAAGCATCAAATCAGTCTTATAAAGTAGTGTTTGGTTTTACCTTGTTAAGAGTATTCAAGACAGTGTTATTGCTTGTTGTTTGTCAAACTAGGTCTAAATAACTCATTGCAACAAAGAAAATCAGTGCTTGTTTGCAAAAAAAAAAAGTCAAAATCTCTTTAATCTCACTCAGTTGTTAACTGTTAAGGTTTTAGTTTGTCAAACTCATCAAAGTAGCTTAAAACTTGTTAACCTAGCTTAATTTTATCTTATCATAGCTTATTACAACATATTTAGTAAGTAGTATTGATCACAAGTTCATATTAGTCAAACCTTTAGTTAAATACAAAAAGTCAAATTTTCAGTTTAAGTCGTTTTTGAATAAAAAAGTTAATTTTATATAGGGCTTAATATTGAATTTCATGATTTGAGCTTTTGGGTTATTAAAATCTAGTTGCTCATCTTCCTCTTAGTAATTTTTATAATTTTCAATTAGCTCTTTAAACTGCTTAATTCTTAGCTTATTTCAAGCACCTTGTCTGAAAATGTGCTTTGTGCACAGTTGAGCCTACCATTTTCACAAGCTCACACAGAGCTTATTAGTTGGTCAAATCTTGTGTATTTTAGTTCTTTGGGAAGCTAACCTAGCCATCTTGAGGTCCCAAGCTTAATTTTCCATTTTGTAGCTTATTTGCTAGGGCTGCAAGTGACTTTTTCTTTGTCCCATTTCTGTCTTAGAAAACAAAGAAGCCAAGTGCTTATCTGCTTATTCCTAGCTTTTCAGTATGCTTCTTTGTGTCTTTTAGCTTCATTTGAGTAGCTTGTAGCTTGTTTTATCTTATTTCAGTTTTGGTTTCAGCTTGCAAGCTTATTTGAGCTTAAACATCAAATAAGCTCATAAACTTTAACTGTTGAGCTTTTAAGCTCTTAAATAGCTTATTTTTAAGTTTGAAAATTTTTGTTTTTATTAAAGTTACTTAATATCAGTAGTTAAATAGTTTTGAAAAAGAAAATCCACAAAAACACCATTTTTAAAATAGTGATAACATTTATTTAATAGAAATTAACTTTTTAATTTTCTTTTTCAGCTTATTATTAAGCAAATTCTGTTTTTATAATTTTCTTAGTTTTCTGTCATCATAATATATTTTTAGAAAAAGTTTCATAATTTTCTCTGTTTGTTTAGTATTTATTAGAATTTAAAATAGTTAAAAGTATTAAATAATTAGTAATAAATAATTAAAAAGCATAAAAAATATCTTTTCATTTTTAAAATTAGTTTTATAATATTTTAGATTTTCTTAAGTCATAATTTCATTTTTCTAGCTTTATTTCATATTTTATTATATTTTAGGTTATTATTAAATAGTTAAAAATAGTTTTTAATTAATAATAATTAAATAAACAGTTTTAAAAATAATTTTAATTTTCAAATAATTTTCTTTTATTTTTAGGATTCCAAAAATGTTATTTTCATATTTGTAGGTCTTTTATTTCTTAAAACTCACGTTTTGTTTTGTACGTTTACGTTTTTAATATACGTACGTATTTACATTTGTCTTATCTGATTGTTGTGCCTTACAATTCTGTATCCAAATACATTCCAATCAATCAGTAGTGTAGTTATCAATCATAATCTTTACTGATCATTATCCTTAGTGATCATTCTATCATCTGAAAGTTTTGAAACACCATTCAGTCTCCGTGGGACTTAACGACCCGGGAATCCACTATATTCTCCAGATCTTAATTGCATTGGTTTTAGACAGTTTTAAGTTTATTACGGTTGACCATTCACAAGTGGTTAGCTTGTGTGATTAAACTTGACTGTCTGGAGCTCAATCAAATTTTGGCGCCGCTGCCGGGGAGGCTGTAAGCGTGTTTTAAAGCAGTTTTCAGACCCGTACTTGCACATATACCACCTTTTGTAAACAGTTTTTTGTAAAGTTAATCAAAAAATCAAAAAGTTCATAACACTTTTCCTAAAGTGTTAACAACACCAAACAAAATATAAAACAACAAAACAATCGTAACGTTTTCTATCTTGTATTTTCTTTGAGGTGATTCTTAAAGAGATACGATTTGGTTAAACGAGACGATACCAAAAATATTTTCCAAAAGTTTTTAAACCCTTAGCACAAATCTATACCTACGTCTTTTCAGTGGTACTTAATTAATACATAAAAATCAACCACCGCAAACCAAGGCAGTACACCTACCAACTGGGGGTGTGACCATTAATAAGTTCCCGAACAAAAGATTTAAAACTTGCCTTTGTGTCCTTGTGATTTGGTGTACCTTTTTCAAAGAAGCCATTTCATTTGTGATTATTGGTTTAAGTTCACTTGTCGTTTTGCCTCGCATTTGTTTTGAAAACTGATTTTTATACTTAGTGCATGCGCACTCGTTCTTCCAGTTCTACAAGTCCACTTTCTGAGCTTGCAAATATTCCTCGTAGACGTAAAGGACGTTCTGCTCCTTCAGCCGTGACTGAGGAACGTCTACCACAACCACCCCCTGTCGTAATGGCAGAAGATAAGCCTATGAATGAGCTTCTCCAAGCACCCATCGAGGGTTACGGAGATGCCATTATTGTCCCATCCATCGTGGCTGATACCTTTGAGCTCAAAACCGGGTTGCTTAATCTGGTAACCCAAAGCCAATTTTATGGTTTTGAGCGGGATGATCCTCATGCACACATTCGATGGTTTAACAAGATTGCATCTACCATCAAATACAAGAATGTCCCACATGAAGCAATTAAGCTTCTTCTGTTCCCATTTTTTCTAGAGGGACAAGCCCGGAATTGGCTTGAGAAACAACCCCCTCGTTCCATTGAGACATGGGAGGATCTAGTCACCAAGTTTGTTAACGAATTCTATCCTCCATCCCGAACTACAAGTCTGAAGAATGAGATAATGAAATTTTCTCAAAGATTTGACGAATCATTCGGTGAGGCATGGGATCGTTACAAAGAGTTGCTCCGCAAGTGTCCGCATCATGGTTTTACCGAGTTAATGCAAATGGATACTTTCTACAATGGTCTGAACCAGACTAATCAAGACTCTTTAAATGCCTCCGCGGGAGGTAATTTCCTGAGCAAGACCACAAAAGAAGCCTTACAAATCATTGAAAACAAGTCCCAGGTCCGCCCTTTCCGAGCAAAGTCATATCAGTCTCAGTCTAATGCTGGACCTTCCACTTCATCTCCCGTGAGTACATCTAGCACCGATGCTAAGATTGACAAACTCACGGATATTGTTCAGCCTTTGGTTCTTGCTAACCAAAAGAAAGTCACTTTCACTCAGACACCATCACATGGTGAAGTGAAGAAAGTTGAAGTTTGTGTTACTTGTGGTAGCCCTCATGCATACTACAACTGTACTGCCACCGATGGTAGTCCGTTTGAAGTCAATGCTCTAGCCGGTACTTCACATCAGGGAGGTAATCAATACCGTCCTCAAAATGAACCAAACTACCGTGCTAATACTTATCAAGCACCACCCGGTTTTAACCAGAATCCTAACCGGAATCAGAATCAACCTAGAATGAACCAAGGTTATCAAAACCAAGGTAATTTCTATACCGGACCAAATCAAGGTTTCCAACATCAAGGAAACCTTAATCAAAACAATTTCAATCGAAGGAACCAATTTCATGGGAATATGAATCCTAATCAAGGAAATTTTCAAAATCAAGGCCCTATTCCTAACAATAGAGGCCAGAATTTTCCTAATCAAACTCAAGCCATTTTTCCAACTGGACCATCATCTGATGAGTTATTGAAGAAATTCATGAAATCCCAAGATGAAATGAACAGGTTGTTGGTCAGTCAGATCGCTGATCTAAAGAAGTCTTTAAATGATCAACCCTCGGGCTCAGGAAAACTTCCGAGCAACACGATCGCTAACCCGAGGGGCGATGCTAAGGCGATCACAACCAGAAGTGGTGTTTCATACAATGGACCCGCTATTCCTACTACCTCTTCTTCTTCTCTCCCGAAGGTAATGGAAAGTGAACCTGAGGCAACAAAGGACAAGGAACTTCCTACTAATAACGGAGGTACCAACAATGTCCATCCTCAAGTTGTCCTGAAACCCAAATCCAATCCAGGAGTTGTTTTTGAACCTCCTGTAGCTCCTGTTGAAAACCACAAATCCAAAACTTCTATTCCTTACCCATCACGTTTGAATGAGCAAAAGCTCCGCGAAAAAGCCAGTCATCAAATGGACAAATTTTTTCAAATTTTCCAAGAGCTACATTTTGACATAAGCTTTGCGGATGCTATCATGCTGATGCCCAAGTTTGCATCAACTCTCAAACACATGTTAAGCAACAAGGAAAAACTGTTTGAAATGGCAAAAACTCCTCTGAACGAGAACTGCTCTGCAGTTATCTTGAAGAAGCTTCCAGAGAAGCTTGGAGATCCTGGAAAATTTCTCTTACCTTGTGTATTTCCAGGAATGGTTGAATGCTTTGCCTTAGCTGATCTTGGTGCAAGCATCAATCTAATGCCTTATTCAGTATGGAAGAAACTTTCTCTTCCTGAACTTACTCCTACATGCATGACTCTCGAGCTTGCAGATCGTACAATATCTCGTCCTCTTGGCATTGCCGAGGACGTATTTGTGAAAGTAGGAAAGTTCCATTTTCCAGCTGACTTTGTGGTTGTTGATTTTGATGCCGATCATCGGGTTCCTCTCATTGTTGGACGAGGATTCCTTAGAACGGGTCGTGCTCTCATTGATGTATTTGAGCAAGAAATCACATTACGTGTTGGTAATGAAGCTGTCACCTTTAACCTTGATCAAACTTCGAGGTACTCCGCAAACTATGATTCTGAATCGGTTAACCGAATAGATATCATTGATGTTGCTTCTGAAGAGTACTCTCAAGAAGTTCTTGGTTATTCTCATAATTCTGTGAGTGGGGATCCCACCACATTTTCTCAACCTATCATAGCCAATTCTACTCATTCTCTCACTCCGTTTGAAGGAAGCGACTTCATCTTGGAAGAGATTGAAGCATACTTGGCTAGTGATTCTGTTCCATGGGAAATTGATCACGCTCCAATTGACATCGAGGGGGACATACTTCTCATTGAGAAGTTGCTTTATGATGATCCATCATCAACCCCTCACACTAGTGATTCAATTCCAGATGAGGTTAATAACAATGAGATTAACCTAGAGGGAGATATTCTTCTTCTTGAGAAGTTGTTAAATCAGGACACTTCTCCTCCACTCCCTCCCGTCGAGCTTCATAACAAGGAAGTCAAGTCAGTTGAGAAAACTGAAGAATTTCCTGAAGTCGAACTTAAGGACTTACCACCTCATCTCGAGTATGCATTTCTTGAGGGTGATGATAAATTACCCGTCATTATTGCTCGAGATTTGAGTAAAGATGAAAAGACTGCTCTCATAAAGGTCTTGAAGTCACACAAGCAAGCAATTGCTTGGAAACTCTCCGACATTAAGGGTATCAACCCTGAATTTTGTACTCACAAAATCTGGATGGAGGATGACTTCAAACCAGCAGTTCAACATCAGAGAAGAGTAAATCCAAAAATCCATGATGTTATCAAACAGGAGGTTATCAAACTTCTTGATGCAGGATTGATTTACCCGATCTCAGATAGTCCTTGGGTTAGCCCAATTCATTGTGTTCCTAAAAAGGGTGGCATAACTGTTGTCACAAATGAAGAAAACGAATTAATTCCAACTCGATTGGTTACGGGATGGCGTGTGTGCATTGACTATCATAAGTTGAATGACGCTACCCGTAAAGACCATTTTCCTCTACCCTTCATGGACCAAATGCTTGAGAGATTAGCAGGGAATGAGTACTATTGTTTCCTTGATGGTTTCTCAGGTTATTTTCATATTCCCATTGATCCACAGGATCAAGAAAAGACCACATTCACCTGCCCATACGGAACTTTTGCCTACAGACGTATGCCTTTTGGCTTATGTAACGCTCCTGGCACGTTCCAACGATGTATGATGGCCATTTTCCACGACATGATCGGGGAAACAATGGAGGTATTTATGGATGACTTCTCGATCATTGGGGACTCGTTTCATACATGTCTCTCCCATTTAGAAAAAATGCTTCAACGGTGTGAAGACACCAATCTTTGTCTAAACTGGGAGAAGAGCCACTTTATGGTCAAAGAAGGCATAGTCCTTGGCCATAGGATTTTCAAAAATGGGATTGAGGTCGATAGAGCAAAATTCGATGTTATAGCTAAATTGCCTCATCCTACTACCGTCAAAGGTATTAGGAGTTTTTTAGGTCATGCCGGTTTTTATCGCAGATTCATACAAGATTTCTCTAAAATCGCCCGGCCTATGACTCATCTTCTTGAAAAAGATGCTCCTTTTATCTTCTCACCCGAGTGCATCAAAGCTTTTGAAACATTAAAGAAAAAGCTTACGGAAGCACCCATTCTCGTTGCTCCCGACTGGGACTTGCCTTTTGAGCTCATGTGCGATGCAAGTGATTTTGCTATCGGTGCAGTCCTAGGGCAACGTAGATCCAAGCATTTTCAGCCTATCCACTACGCAAGTAAGACTATGACTGAAGCTCAAACCCATTACACCACCACAGAAAAAGAGCTACTAGCTGTGGTGTATGCGTTTGAGAAGTTTCGGCCGTACTTAATCTTGACCAAATGTGTAGTGTATACGGATCACTCGGCTCTTAAATATCTCTTTGCAAAACAAGATGCAAAGCCGAGATTACTCCGTTGGGTTCTTCTCCTGCAAGAATTTGATATCATTGTACGTGATAAAAAAGGAGCTGAGAACCTGGCTGCTGATCATTTGTCCCGTCTAGAAAACCCTCACCAAGATGTTTTCGAGAAAAAGGAAATAAATGAAACATTTCCTCTCGAGACACTAAATGCGGTTTCTTTTCATGGAAGCTCTACCACCCCATGGTTTGCTGACTTCGCAAATTACCATGCGGGTAACTTCATAGTGAAAGGGATGTCAACCCAACAGAAGAACAAATTCTTCAAGGATGTTAAACATTACTTCTGGGACGACCCCTACTTATTCAAAATCTGTGCGGATCAAGTCATCCGACGGTGTGTTTATGGACAGGAAGCTATGGTCATTCTCAAAGCTTGCCATGCTGGACCCACCGGGGGCCATCATAGTCCAAACTACACCGCCAAAAAGGTGTTTGATTCCGGGTTTTATTGGCCCACTATCTACAAGGATGCCCATGAATTTGTCAAAGCCTGTGACGCTTGTCAACGTCACGGAAATATCTCTCAAAGAAATGAAATGCCGCAAAACGCCATTCAAGTGTGTGAGATATTTGACATCTGGGGCATTGACTTTATGGGGCCATTTCCATCATCTCGAGGAAACAAATACATACTCGTGGCTGTTGACTATTTGTCAAAATGGGTTGAAGCGAAAGCTTTACCTACCAATGATGCCCGAGTAGTTGTGAAAATTTTGAAATCTCTTTTTGCCAGGTTTGGAACTCCACGTGCTATAATCAGTGATCGTGGTACACATTTCTGCAATGATCAATTTGATCGTGTCATGAAAAAGTATGGTGTAACCCACCGTCTCTCTACTGCATACCACCCCCAAACAAGTGGGCAAGTGGAAGTTTCCAACCGTGGTATTAAAAGAATTCTTGAAAGGACAGTAGGCGAAAACCGTGCATCCTGGTCGGATAAACTGGATGACGCACTCTGGGCCTTCCGTACAGCTTACAAAACACCCATCGGGTGTACTCCATACAAGCTAGTGTACGGAAAGGCATGTCATCTTCCGATTGAGCTTGAGCACAAAGCATACTGGGCCTTGAAACATGCAAACTTCGATATTCAGACAGCTGGTGATCACAGAAAAGTTCAAATGAATGAACTAAATGAACTCCGTGATCAAGCATACGAGAACTCTTTGATCTACAAACAAAAGACAAAGAAGATTCATGACTCTAAAATCAAGAACCGCGTTTTCAACGTTGGTGATCGAGTCCTTCTTTTCAATTCAAGATTGAAGATTTTCTCGGGAAAGCTCAAGTCCCGTTGGTCTGGTCCATTTACTATCACTAAGGTTTATCCTTATGGTACCATTGAGCTATCTCAGCCCGATGGTCCAAATTTTAAAGTAAATGGTCATCGGTTGAAGCATTATTTTGGAGAGGACATTCCACCTGTGATTGTCCCGGATCTACAAACTTTCCCCATGAACCAATGAATGCGGGGATCGAGTCAAGCTAACGACTCGGTAATCAAAAACAGTAGCACACACAATATGGGTTTTCACTCATATTTCTGATTTCTTTCTACTATTCTACCACCCTAGTGTGGGGGAGTTGCCCCACGCTATTGTATATAAGTTCTATATATATATAAAAAAAATGTATATACCAAAAATAAAATAATGGCCGTAATATTTCCCTTTTACGTTCTATGTTTCGGCATAACTGCCGGTACTTTGAATATTGAGGGCAATATTCATTTCTAAGTGTGGGGGGGAATTGATTCGTTGTGAAGTGAGTGGTGAAAACAAACACAATATCAATATATCAAATTAACCGTAAAATTCGACAAATTAACCCTTTAGGAAAAAGGTCAACGTGCCAAACCTCACGGGTGTGATAAAAGTGATACCGGAAAAGTGATTTCCCGGGTCGTGTCCCAACGAGGTGTGAATGGAAGGATTCGTTGAGTTTCGTGATTTGAACTTGAATTGGTTTTAATGATTTTGGATTTGATTACGTATTCTACAATTTAATGAACGGGAAGGTAAATAAGGCAAGGGAACCCTAGTAAACTAAAAATAAACTAACACTAAGCCTAAGGTATGATAAAACGAAGCTACACTAAGTCCTAGGGTGCTAAAACGCAAAAACGTAAAAAACGGGAAACAACCCGAGCCATAAACGTAAAGGTTTTGCAATTTAAGGGCTACGGGTGTGAAATCAATTTTCCTACGTTCTAATTGACAAAAAAATAATTTTAGAAAAAAGCCGGGAATTTTTTCGACTTTTAAAATAATTACTACGAATTAAAAACTATTAAACACTAATTAAATGATTAAAAATATTAAACTATTTTCTAAAAATCCAAAAATTTTACACAAAATACTTTAACTGATGAAGACCTTATGAAAATTAAACATGGGGTGCTAGCTTATCCAGATAAGCTGGAATAAGCTAAAACTACAATTAAGCTTAAACTGCCAAACCTATGTTATACATTTAATTGTGCATGATAACAACGAACAAAGACCCAAGGGCAGATGGCTGGTCCGTTGGTTGTGAGCTGAGCGGCGTGGGTTCAAGTCCAACCAATGCCAGTTTTTTTTAACTAAATTTTTTTTCAGTTTTGCTTATTGGAAAATCAGGATGCAATGAAAATAATCAACTTTTGTAAAGACCTTCTTCATGAAACCTTGAAATAAGCTGTACAAACAGTTTGTAAACCACTGATGTGGACAGACCCAACCAAACAGCCCTTTTACTAGTTCTTAAGCATCATGTTAACTACATTTAAGCATTGACATAAAAAGATAAGCTAGAACACATAAATTACAGCTAGAATAAGCTAAATTACAAAAGAGATTAAGCCTACAAATGGGAATAAACAGTTGGGAATTCAATTACACTAATGAAAATCCTAAACTAACTAATGGAACATAAGCATGTAAATGACCGAATAAGCACTAAAATCCTATAATAAGCACTAAGTAATAACAATTTATACTTAACCTACCCTAATAAGCACTTAATAAATCTAAATACGCTAAAAACTAAACCCAAAGGAAACTCACTGTCTGCTGATTTGCAGGCTAAAACAGCCTCAGTAGCAACTTTTTGAGCTTATCTTTAAGCCACCAATAATCTTCCCAAGCAAGTACAAGCTACAAAAATCAGAGTTAGCATGGCAAATGTTCTAAAAATGCTAATTGGTGGGTAATAATGACACTGTACAGCTTATAAATAAGCTGTACAACGTGGCTTCTGGGCTGAGACAGAACAGAAATGTGGCCAAACCAGCAACTTCTACCCAATAGCAGATATGGTAAATGATTTTTTGAATTTTTTTCCTTTTGACCAAAGTTAGATAACCTATTGAACTAGTGATTTTTATTTTTTATAAATTTTTAACTTGACCAAAATTTGACTAAATTGCTAGGCGAAATCTGTCAAAACTTTCCTTTTTCTCTTTTTTTTTTTTCTACCAGATAAAACTCAAATACATTGAAAACTTATAAAACTTTTTTCTAACTCAAACAACTAGTTTTGGATACTCAAAACACTTTTGACTTCAGTGGTCAAAGTGGGTAAGAAATGGTTTTGACCATTTTCTAACTTAAAACAAACACCCCTTTTGGTCTATTTCTTCACTAACTGATTTGAAAAAAAAAAGAAAAAAAGAAAACTTCAACTTGGATAATTTACGAAATCTGAAGAATACTTACTAACTATTTAGAAACTTTATGAATACTAAGTAACTACTAAGCTTAAACCAAGACAGTAATGTAAAAAAACTTTTTCATTAATGAAGGTAAAATTCTACAATTTGGAAATAAAGAAACTGAATTTTAAACTAAAACTAGGGGTGCCTTATAACTTTGGCTACATGTTCTATTTATACTAAACTACTGGTCTTCATCTCTTTAAGTGTCTTGTGCTTGTTTTGTGAGTGAAATCAGCCAAAGCTCCAACTTGTGTTTCTTTGAGCTTAATCCCAGCCAT
Source organism: Chrysanthemum seticuspe (assembly GCA_019973895.1). Lineage (NCBI taxonomy): Eukaryota > Viridiplantae > Streptophyta > Magnoliopsida > Asterales > Asteraceae > Chrysanthemum > Chrysanthemum seticuspe. The sequence continues at coordinate 320,552,959 of BPTQ01000008.1, forward strand.
CCAACTGTTAGGTATAGATGAGAATGAATCCAAGCCATCCCTTGGGTCTTTTTGAGCTTGGATTGCTGACTTGGACATTGGGAGGAGGGGGGAAATTGGTAGTGGGTTTGGGATTTGGGTAAACCTGGGTAAAGGAGATGAAGGTGGGTTTTGGGGTATGGTGAAGTTGGGTAAAAGAGGAGGTTGGAGGGGTTGAGTGTTTTAGGGTTCTGTGAATTAGAGGATTTCTGGGTAACAGAGAAAGGGAAAGTGTTTGGGAGGGAAAAGAGGAGAGGTTCGGGTTAGGTATTAAAAAAAATGGGTCGTGGGTTGTTTATCTCTTGACCGGGTTTGGGCTTTGGGTGGGCTTAGGATTTAGGTTTAGTTTTAGGATTAGACTTGAGTCCATTTAAACATTCTAGGGACCAATTGTGCACAATCTGAAAATCCAGGGATCACATATGTAAATTCTGAAAATGCTTTCCAAGGACCAATCTTGACAATCTCTAATACTCCAAGGACTATATCTGTCATTTTTTTTAAACTGAAGGACTGAAATTGTAATTTTCCAAAATTTATCAAAATGACCAATTTTGACAAGTAAGAATTACCAAAGGACTTAAAATGTTCATTTTCCAATTTAAAATGTCCAGGGGTAAATTCTGTCATTTTTTTGAAATTCCAGGGACTAAAGTTGCCATTTTTAAAAGTTGGGGGACTGAAACTGTCAATTATGCAAACTTTGTTCGTTTTTCACTTGTTTTTGATAATTTTGCATCTGAAACATATAAAACACAATTTTGAGATATTTTCAGTATTTTGATGCATTTCAGAGTGTTTTTAGATGTTTTGCAGCTCATATTTGACCAAAAATGATGAGTGAATAAGCACTCATCAAATCCCTCACACTAAAACATTGCTAGTCCCTAGCAATCTTTTGAGAAAACTTAATGGATTTGAATCTCTTTACCAAAAGCCATTACTTCTGGAGTAGCCAAATGTTTTAGTTCAAGTAAGAACTATGGTACACTGATAACCATATGATTTTGAGCAAATCATCAGCTTTCAACGGTTTTGATTTGTCTTTACCAGAAGCCGTTTGCTTCTGGACTAGCCAACTCTTAGATAAAATATCTTTGGTGAGTCGATTACCAATTATGGTTTTTCCACTGCCTTTACCACAAGCCATAAACTTGCGGGCTAGCCAACTCTTTACTAATTAAAGATATGGTGAGCTGAACACCATACAATTTTGGGCAAATTGCAAGCCTTCAACGGATTTGAGATATCTTTACCAAGATCCGTTTGCTCCTGGATTAGCCAATCCTTTTGTTTATTAGACATGGCGGACTGATAACCGTAAGCTGAGTAAGTGCAAAACACTTACTCCAAAAAAAAATTTGGCCAAAAATGGGGGAATAGGGTGGGAAAACATAAGATAAAATTCGCGAGAATTCCCCCACACACTAGAAATGAATATTGCCCTCAATATTCAAAGTACCGGCGGTTATGCCGAAAACTGAGAACGTAAAAGGGAAATACTACGGCCATTATTTGATTTTTTTTTTTTTTTTTTTTTTGGAAAACTTTTATACAATAGCGGGGGGCAACTCCCCCACACTAGGGTGGTAGAAAGTAGAAAGAAGTCAGAAATACGGGTGAAAACCCATAAAGTGTGCTACTGTTTTTGATTCCCGAGTCGCTAGCTTGACTCGACCCCGAATTCATTGGTTCATGGGGAAGGTTTGGAGATCCGGGACAACCATGGATGGTATGTCCCCTCCAAAATAATGCTTCAATCTATGTCCATTCACCTTGAAGTTTGGTCCGTCGGTTTGAGATAACTCGACGGTGCCATATGGAAAAACTTTGGCAACGATGAATGGACCGGTCCAACGGGTGTTAAGTTTCCCCGAGAAGATTTTCAATCTAGAATTGAAAAGAAAGACTCGGTCACCGACGTTGAAAACGCGGTTCTTAATCTTTGAGTCATGGATCTTCTTTGTCTTTTCTTTATAAATCAACGAGTTCTCGTAGGCTTGATCACGGAGTTCATTTAATTCATTGAGTTGAACTTTCCGGTGATCACCCGCGGACTTAAGGTCAAAATTTACATGCTTCAAGGCCCAATAGGCTTTGTGCTCGAGCTCGATCGGGAGATGACACGCCTTTCCGTACACAAGCTTGTAAGGAGTACACCCGATGGGTGTTTTGTAAGCGGTACGGAAGGCCCAAAGTGCATCTTCAAGTTTGTCCGACCAAGAGGCACGATTTTCACCTACGGTCCTCTCCAAAATTCTTTTCAAACCACGATTCGAAACTTCCACTTGCCCACTAGTTTGTGGGTGATGCGCGGTAGAAAGACGGTGAGTGACACCGTACTTAAGCATGACTTTTGCGAATTGGTCGTTGCAAAAGTGCGTACCGAGATCACTAATGATGGCACGGGGAGTTCCGAAATGGGTAAAGAGAGACTTCAAGAATTTCACAACTACCCGGGCGTCGTTGGTGGGGAGCGCTTTCGCTTCCACCCATTTAGACAAGTAATCAACCGCCACGAGTATATACTTGTTCCCTCGAGAAGACGGGAACAGACCCATAAAGTCAATGCCCCATACGTCAAAGATCTCGCACACTTGAATGGCATTTTGAGGCATTTCATCTCTTTTAGAGATGTTGCTATGACGTTGGCAAGAGTCGCAAGATTTGACGAGGTCATGGGCATCTTTGTAAATTGTGGGCCAATAGAAACCGGAATCAAACACCTTTTTAGCGGTGTAGTTCAGGCCATGATGCCCCCCCGTGGGTCCATGATGACAAGCCTTGAGAATTTCATCGGCTTCTTGGCCGTGAACACACCGTCGGATGACTTGATCCGCACAAACCTTAAACAAGTATGGGTCGTCCCAGAAATAATGCTTAACATCTTTGAAAAATTTGTTCTTTTGTTGGGACGACATCCCTTTCACAACAAAGTTACCCGCATGATAGTTTGCAAAGTCGGCAAACCATGGGGTACTCGAATTTTCATGATGAGATACCACATTAAGAGTCTCGAGAGGAAACGTTTCATTTATTTCCTTTTTCTCGAGCACACCTTGATGTGGATTTTCAAGACGAGAGAGATGATCAGCCGCTAGGTTCTCCGCTCCTTTTTTATCACGGATAATGATATCAAATTATTGTAGGAGGAGAACCCATCGGAGCAATCTCGGCTTTGCATCTTGCTTAGCAAAAAGATATTTGAGAGCCGAGTGATCCGTATACACTATGCTTTTTGACAAGATCAAGTATGGCCGAAACTTCTCGAAAGCATACACTACGGCTAGTAATTCTTTCTCCGTCGTAGTGTAATGTGCTTGAGCTTCGGTCAAAGTTTTGCTAGCATAATGTATAGGCTGGAAATGTTTTGATTTTCGTTGCCCCAAAACGGCACCTATGGCGAAATCACTTGCGTCGCACATAAGCTCAAATGGTAATTCCCAATCGGGGGCAACTAGAATTGGTGCTTCCGTGAGCTTCTTCTTAAGAGTATGAAAAGCTTCAATGCACTCACTAGAGAAGACGAAAGGAGTGTCTTTTTCAAGAAGTCGGGTCATAGGCCGGGATATCTTCGAAAAATCTTGAATGAAACGACGATAGAAACCGGCATGACCAAGGAAACTTCTAACTCCTTTGACGGTTGTGGGAGGAGGTAATTTCGAAATGACATCGACTTTAGCTTTGTCAACCTCAATCCCGCTCTTAGAAATCTTATGGCCAAGGACAATTCCTTCCTTAACCATAAAGTGACATTTCTCCCAATTTAGACTAAGATTCGTGTTTTCACAACGTTCAAGCATCTTGTCCAAATGGGAGAGACATGTTTGGAAAGAATCCCCAAAGACCGAAAAATCATCCATGAAGACTTCCATAGTCTTTTCGATCATGTCATGGAAAATGGCCATCATACACCTTTGGAACGTACTGGGAGCATTACACAAGCCGAAGGGCATGCGTCGGTAAGCAAAAGTTCCATAAGGACATGTGAATGTGGTCTTTTCTTGATCTTGTGGATCAATGGGAATTTGGAAATAACCCGAGAAACCATCGAGAAAACAATAGTATTCGTTTCCCGCTAATCTCTCAAGCATTTGGTCCATGAAGGGTAATGGAAAGTGGTCCTTACGGGTGGCTTCATTTAACTTTCGATAGTCAATGCAAACACGCCATCCCGTAACCAATCGAGTAGGAATCAACTCGTTTTCATCATTTTCAACAACGGTAATGCCACCTTTTTTGGGCACACAATGAACGGGGCTAACCCAAGGACTATCCGAGATAGGGTAAATCAATCCGGCATCGAGAAGTTTTATGACTTCCGCTTTGATAACCTCATGAATTTTAGGATTCACCCTTCTTTGGTGTTGAACCGCCGGTTTGAAATCATCTTCCATGAGAATTTTGTGTGTACAAAATCTCGGGTCAATGCCCTTGATGTCGGAAAGGTTCCAAGCGATGGCTCGCTTGTGTAACTTCAAAACCTTTATGAGAGCGGATTTTTCATCCTCACTCAAGTCTTTAGCAATGATGACGGGTGATTTATTGTCACCCTCCAAAAATGCATACTCGAGATGAGGTGGTAAGTCCTTAAGTTCGACCTCAGGAGGATTATTAGATTTTTCAATCGTTTTGATTTCCTCTTTATGAAGTTCTTGAGGAGGGAGTGATGAAGGATCTTCATTGAGCAACTTCTCGATGAGAAGTATATCTCCCTCAATGTCGATGGGAGCGTGATCAATTTCCCATAGAACAGAATCACTAGCCAAGTATGCTTCAATCTCTTCCAAAATAAAGTCACTTCCCTCAAACGGAGTGAGGGAAGGGGAAGAGAGAGCAACAATAGGATCAAACGAAGTGGGATTGCCACTCGAGAATCCAATAATTTCTTGAGAATACTCCTCCGACACAATGTCAAGGACATCAATTTTGTTGACGGAATTGTCTCCATAATTGGGGGAGTATTTCGTAACTTGATTGAGATTGAAAGTAACGGCTTCCATGTTCACGCGCAAAGTGATTTCCCCTTCATCAACGTCGATCAATGCCCGACCCGTTTTTAAAAAGCACCTCCCAAGGATGAGGGGTACACGGGGATCGGCATCAAATTCGACAACAACAAAGTCGGCGGGGAAATGAAACTTGCCTACTTTCACAAATACATCCTCGGCTATACCTAGCGGACGAGAACTTGTACGGTCCGCAAGCTCGAGGATCATACATGTAGGTGTAAGCGGAGGTAATGAAAGCTTTTTCCACATGAAGTGTGGCATCAAGTTAATGCTAGCGCCAAGATCGGCCAAAGCGGAGCATTGAACTATGCATTGAAAATCACATGGGATGAGAAATTTTCCGGGGTCTCCTAACTTTTCGGGAAGTTTTTTAAGGATAACCGCCGAACAATTTTCGTTCAAAGAAGTTTTAGCCATTTCGGAAATCTTTTCTTTGTTATTCAACAAATTTTTGATTGTTGGACCGAACTTCGGCATTAGAAGAAGAGTGTCCGCGAAACTAATCTCGAAGTGCAAATCTTGAAAGATTTGGATAAGCTTCTCCATTTGTTGACTAGTTTTATCACGGAGCTTTTGGTCATTAAGCCTTGAAGGATAAGGAAGTGAAGGCTTAGGAATGGTCATCGGAACAACGGGTTCCGGAATTGGAGGTAAGACCTCTGGAGGTTGGACTTGTGCGGTACTTCGTGGGCTTGAGTTATGCACCTTGTCCTTTGATATCTCGGTTTCTCGTTCTACATCCCTCACCGGAGAAGGATTAGGCATCGAGGGTCCCTCATAAGACTTACCACTTCGGGTGGCAATAGCATTCAATTCACCTTTTGGGTTGGCAATGGTATTACTCGGAAGAGCACCCGAAGTTGAAGCTTGATTCTTTTGACTCATGAGACTAGCAATCATGCTTTCAATCTTGCTATGAGATTGATCAATTTTGTTACTAGTAGCTCTAAGCTCGGAAGTGAAATCATTCTTCAAGGTGGTAATTTGATTTTGCATGGACACCATCTTAGCTTCATTGCTTTTGATGTAATTAGCAATGTCAATGGAAGCTTGAGGAGGCTGGGCATGCACATTTTGTTGAGGAGCTTGGAATCGGTTTTGATTGAAATTTCCTTGATTTTGAAAACCTTGATTTTGATTTTGAAAATTCCGATTCTGACTCTGATTTTGATTGAACTGATTATTTCTATTTTGCACATTTTGATTGTTCTGATTTTGATTAAACCCGGGTGGTCCAAGGAAATTGTTAGAACGATAGCTGAGAAGGTTTCGGTCCCCTTGCGGTTGGTAGGAATTACCTCCCGTATTGTAGGAACCCGAAGCGGCATAAACGCTCTCTTGAGTGAAGCCACCGGAGGCTGGACACTCAAAATAAGGGTGTGGACCACCACAAGTTTCACAACTCTTGTTTACGACATTCACTTGTTGATTGTTGTTATTTTGACTCATTTTAAGTACGGTAGTGGATATTTCTTCAATCTTTTTGGTTAGAGTCATGTATTCCGAAGATGGAAGGGTGGTAGATCTCCTTGACTCACTCCTCTCGGCTGAGGAATCCCAATAATTGTGGTGGGCAGTCATGTTTTCAATGAGATCGTAGCACTCTTCGGGTCGCCTTTTCATAAAGGTACCACCGGCAGCAGCATTGATTGTGTCACGATGTCTCAATGTTAACCCGTTATAGAACGTATCTATTTGGGTGACAAGCAACATGTTGTGGTTCGGACATCGATCAATCGAAAGCTTATAGCGTTCCCATGCCTCAAATAAGGACTCATCGGGATGCTGCCGAAAATTACTGATTTCATTCCGTAGTTTCGTCACCATCGACGGTGGAAAATATTTCGCCAAGAATTTGGAGATCATTTCGTCGAAACTATGGATTGAGTTCTTGGGAAGACGATCAAACCATGCGGTGGCATGAAGCGTCAAGGAATATGGAAAGAGGTATAAGCGAAGGGCGTCATCGGTGACCCCATTTTGCTTCATACTTTGGGTGACGGTGAGAAATTTGTCGAGATGCTTGTTGACATCGTCACCCGGTGATCCGTGAAATTGGCAAAAGCTTTGGACTTGTTGAATCATGTGATGCTTAAGTCCAAAATCCGTGGCCTCGATGTTGACCGGGGCAATTGGACCGCCCCGTCCATCCATCGTAGGTTGGCAAAGCTCCTCCATCGTTCGGAGATCGGGAGCTTGATTTTGTGGACCAGGTTGTTGGACTTGAGGTCCGTTTCCTAGGTTATGTGTCATTGTGATTTGTTCGACGGTACGTATCTCGGGTACGTTTGCTTGGTTACGGTTACGTCTACGAGCTTGCGAGCGAGTGCGCATGCACTTCCAAAAACAACACTTTCAATTAAAACAAGACCAAGGCAAAACAACAGTGAACTTAAACCAATAATCCCACGTGAAATGATCACTTCTATAAGTAAAACGCACAAAGGAGCGGAGAGACTTTGTAGGTCAGCGCGAAGCTTATTAAAAACCCGTCTCTTTTCAGCCGCAATTTAATGTCAGGCCGTCCTTATACCCCTCACACAGTTTGTTAAACCGATAAAAGTAAACCAAAACACGAGCGACACAAAGGCAAGTTTTAAATCTTTAGTTCGGGAACTTATAATGATAACACCTCAGTTAAGAATGTTATTTTGATTGTGTCTTCTATTTATTTAAAACAACAAGGAAAATCTTTTTGTATTTTTAATCTTTTACATATATATACAAAGAAAAGAAAAATATTTTTGTATTTTTGTATTTTTATAAAAACAATAACTTCACGAGGAAGGTTCTTCAAGTCACTATTCGCAAAAATCACGATATTGTCGCAACACACCTCCCCGGCAGCGGCGCCAAAATTTGATTCGTAGTGAAGTGAGTGGTGAATAAACACAATATCAACGTATATCAAAGTAACCGTAAAATTCGACAAATCAACCCTTTAGGAAAAAGGTCAACGTATCAAATCTCACGGGTGTGATAAAAGTGATACCGGAAAAGTGATTTCCCGGGTCGTGTCCCAACGAGGTGTGAATGGAAGGATTCGTTGAATTTCGTGATTTGAACTTGAATTGGTTTTGATGATTTTGGATTTGATTACGTATTCTACAATTTAATGAACGGGAAGGTAATTAAGGCAAGGGAACCCTAGTAAACTAAAATTAAACTAATCACTAAGCCTAAGGTATGATAAAACGAAGCTACACTAAGTCCTAGGGTGCTAAAACGTAAAAACGTAAAAACCGGCAACCACCCGAGCCATAAACGTAAAAGTTTTGCAATTTAAGGGCTACGGGTGTGAAATCAATTTTCCTACGTTCTAATTGACTAAAAATAATTTTAGAAAAAGACCGGGTATTTTTTTGACTTTTAGAATAATTACTACGAATTAAAAACTATTTTAATCTAATTAAATGATTAAAAATACTAAAACATTTTTGAAAATTCTGAAAAATTAAAGAAAACTACTTTGGTGCAAACAGGTCCAAGGAAAAATGAAAACCGGGGTAGTTGTTTTATTAAATAAGCTGTAAATAAGCTGTGTTAACTTATAAGCCTAAACTGCCAAGCACCCTTAAGGATTAAACTATGAAAAACATGCTTGAGACAAGACCCAAGGGCGCCTGGTAAGAGTGTTGGTTGTGAGCTGAGTGGCGTGGGTTCAAGTCCCACCCACGTCAGTTTTGCACTTTTTTTTTTTGATTTCTTTCTTTCTCAGCTTATTTATTAGTTCAAATTAAAAACTTTTTGTGAAAACTTTTTGAAAGAAAACTTGAGAATAAGCAGTTGAGACTGCTTATTTGCAGCAGTCAACAACAAGAGCAACCAAACAACTCTTAAACAGATTTTGAGCAAAGCAATGAATATGAGGAATGGTAGAATAAGCTAGATTACTACATAGACAGATTATACTAACATTGTTTAGACTAAAACAAGCTACTGATATCTAAATAAGCAAAGAAAAAGAAACAGTTGGCTTAAAAAAAATTTACTAGTGGAAATCCTAAGTCTAAGCCGTAAAAGGGAGGAGTTATAAAGAGGTATAATTAAGCTAAGTTAAGCTAGGTTTAAACTGATCCTATGCTAGCTAAACTAATAAGCAATTGATAACCTAAATAAGCTGAAGTTGACCACTAAAAGAGGAAGTGACCTGTGTTGCTGAGAGCAGGCTGCAAAACAGGCTGCTAAGGCCTGTTTATTCCTTAATTTTAACCTGAGATGAGGACTTCCACAGCAAGCAAAAGCTACACGAACAAAGTTAGACTAGCAGAGATGTTAAAGATACAGTTGGGACCCAAGAAAAAGTTATTTACAGTTTAAAAATAAGCTGAAATTAACATGGCTTTTGACACCTATACTGATGCAGGTTTGAGAATTTGTTGCCAAGGACTACTTTTGAAAATGATTTTAACTAAGCTAAAGCTAACTTTAAGACTCAAAACTGAAAATAGAGTGAGTTGGACATAAAAGGGTTTAAGAAACACAAACTTTGCACAATTTAGATATCAACTAGGCCAAGAAAAATCTCCAAGAACAGCAGCTTGGGCTGCTGTCCTGTGCAACACCAAAAGACAGAAAACAGATTTCATTTTATCTAAACTTGTACAAATCTTTTGAAATCATTGCCCACCCTCCTACACTAACCTATACTTGATAAAAGAACTTTGACTTGATAAGTCAAATGGGTGAAAACATGGATTTTGACCACCTAGCAATTTAAAACAAACACCCCTGAAGACAATGGAATTCAAAAAAAACTTTTCAAGAACTGAATATGGTTTTCTTTGCTAAAACTTGAAATGGTGGACTAACATAAGACCTTGAAACATAACATTAAACAACTAAGATAAATCTAATGCTAGTGAAACAGATTTGATAAAAAGGACTTTTCATTAATGAGAGAACAAACTACAATTTGAATTTAAAAAAAACTGAAAACTGAGTTAAAACTAAAACTAGGGGTTGCCTTCTTGGCTTACAATAGCTTCCTATTTATACTACAAACTACTAAGTCTTCCACTCTTCAAGTGTCTTCAGTCTTGTGTTTCTTCTGTGAGGGCAGTCAAGCCAAGGGCTTTTTCTTGTGCTTTCTTGAACCAATCTAAGCCCTTGATTTAGTAGGTACCAAATAAGCTTAATCTCAGCCATCCACTGGGTCTTTTGTGAGCTAGGATTGCCACTGTGGCATGAGGGATCAGTTGAGTGGGTTTGGGATTTGGGTGAAACTGGTTAAAAGAGATTAAGGAGGTTTTGGGTTTTGATGATTCTGGGTAATAGGGAGTTTGGAGGTGGAGTGTTTGGGGAGAAGGAAAAGAGGAGTGGGGTTTTTTGGGGAGCAGATAAAGGGTGAGGGTTTGGGTTTGTGTGGGCGGGAAAACAGGGAAGAAGAAGGCTAGGTTGTGTTTGTTATTGCTTTGACCGGTTAGTGGGTTATTGGACCGGGTAGTGGGTTTGGATATTGGGCCAATGGTTTAGACTTAGGATTAAAAATGGAATCCATTTAATATTTAAGGACCATAGTTGCCAAAACTGAAACTCCAGGGATCACATATGTAAAATCTGAAAATGTAATCCAAGGGTCATACTTGTGAATCTCAAATAAGTTGAGGACCATTTTTGCCAATTGTGAAATTCCAAGGACTAAACTTGACAATTTTTAAAATCCAGGGATCAAAACTGTAATTTCTCAAAACTTTTGAAATTTTTTACCAAAGGAATAATTATGACAACTTATGATTTCAAAAGGACCTTTGGTGACTTTTCTTTTTAAAATACGTGCTCAGGGACTATTTCTGTCAATTTTTGAAAGTTGGGGGACTGAAACTGCCAATTATGCAAACTTTGTTCGTTTTTCAATAATTTTGCATCTGAAACATATAAAACACAATTTTGAGATATTTTCAGTATTTTGATGCATTTCGGAGTGTTTTTAGATGTTTTTCAGTTCAGATTTGACCTAAAATGATAAGTGAATAAGCACTCATCAACAAGTTTACATGGATCAACAAGTACAAGGTGGTAAACCACGTGGTACTACTAACATCAAGGTACCACATTGCGAGAAAGTCAATTCAGCCTATAAAGATGTACCAAAACCAACAAGGATCTGACTATAAGGGGCCATAGTTGTCTAGGATCTTTTCATCTACGGGACGTAAATCTGTTTGCCATTTATGTTCTTCGAAATCGTTTGTACATTAATTGTTAAATACCGATGCTTATTTAGAAGTAAATCTGTTTGCCATTTATGTTCTCACATAGTCTTTTTTTAAAGTAATAAAAGTAAATCTGTTTGCCATTTATGTGACACTGGAGATTTGATGTGACACTTAGTGTACAATTGGTACAGTACCGGGAAATGCCACATGTAGTAATATGTATGGGGTCGAGCAGTTGAGCAGTTGAGTGTGACTCTTTTGGGAAAGAGATGAGAAAAAAGTCTTAAAAACGGACCACACTTGGAAAAAGGTCCCCTTTTGGTAATTTTCTCCGAAAGAGAAAATTAACGGTACAACACACCCGCCATGGCTGCAACCACATGCCCGGAGGTGTGGCTACCCCGCCAAGATACGGGTGTCATTGAAAAGTAAGTCTCAGATCTTAAAATGTATTATCGGTACAAAACACCCTCCATGGCTGCAACCACATGCCCTAAGACTGTGGCTACCCCGCCAAGATACGGGTGTCATTGAATTATAGTCCGACAAACCATTTGCAGAAAACTTTCATCATCGCCTCACTAACTAAATTATCGCTACTCTTAAGGCAGAATAATATATATCATAATATGTGATAATTAAAGAAAGAGACACCTTATTGACGCCTTCACGAAACCACGGGATGCCGTTCGTCACTCCGTCTGCATAATAGAGCGGCATTTGCTTGTCAAGGATCATTGTCGCCCAAAATGGGCTAACCATGACCCAATCAGCATCATCAGGTCGAAAATGCATCATTAAATCCACAAACAATCCAACATGCTGTGATTTAAAAATTGAAACAGATCATCTATTAGGTACGAACCACCCGCAATAAAGCTTTGAACTATATACTTGTAATAAATACGTACCACATCACTTAGCCAACCCCTGTGTCCCTCGTCTCAGCCTAATAATCCTAGCCAAAACTTCGGATTTGCAGTCGTCCCTCCACCGCCCCATGGGAACATAAACAACTCCCTGTTCTTATTCTTTTTTTGTTTATCCAAAAACAATTTTATTTCTGGATGCACAAAAGGTCTAAACATTGTGCCTAGACCAGTACGACATAGATTCTGCATTTGGGCAATGGAAATAAGGATTATAATAAAATTATAGAAGCTATATCATTGTTATTAACATTATAAAAAAAATTATCACTAACCTCTTTGAACGGTTTGAGTTTGATTTCTTTCCCATCCGGTCCAATGACAGCGGGAAATACAGGTTTCGAATGTCGCCTTAGAGACCTTCTTGGTGTGGTCGAAGGTTGCTGCGTATATGGGGATTGGAGGAGCTTGCCCTGCCTCCTCTCCCGTTCAAAAGGAACGCGTACCGTTTTTACCTTCTTTTCATCACAGTCAAACGCCTCAGCATACTTCACATCAACAGGAGTGCTAATTCCAGGGCTAGAGACAGACTCTTGCGTCTCTTGAACATGTTGGTCCTCGTCAAAAAGAAGAACATCCTGAAAAACAGTTTATCTTGAGTGAGTACTGGTTAAATTTTTATTAGATTTACATCTACAACGAATATTTACCGGATTAAAAGGAGAGTCTAATATTTGTGCCTCAGTCATCACGACATTCTCATCCTGAAGAACAGGAGACTGTGAGTTTTGTGCCTCACTCGTCGCACCCTTCATTTGCACATCTTCATCAACTTTTACACTATTCTCAACCTGAAAAACAAAAAAATTGTGTGTCAATATCATGTCTGAGTGAATGTCATGTTCATTTTTTTTTATTATATTATAATGTTATGAGTATACTCACCATGCGTACAGGAGACTGTAAGTTTTTGTCGTCAGTCATAACGGCCTTCATTTCCACATCTTCATCAACTTTAAGAACATTATCATCCTGAAAAGAAGTTTACTTTGTGTTAATGTCATGTTCGTTTTTTTTAAATGTAAGATAACATATTTAACATGTTCAAACTATATTTACCTTGCATAAAGGAGAATGTAAGTTTTTGTCCTCACTCATCAGATCCACATGTTCAACATGTTCAACTTCACAGCGAGTCTCGACCTATAAAATACATAAATATTTTTGAATGTGCGTGTTATTAGATTAAAAGGTGAATCTATCATTATATAAAGCAGACAACACATACTTACCGGATCAAGAGCTGAATCCATCTGTTGGGGCTCGTTCATTTCTTGCTTGTTTGGCACATCTCCATCAACGTCACAAAGATTCCCATCCTAATCAAATGCACGTGTAAATTTCTCGAAATTTTGGGTATGTATTAACTCATAAGATTCATATGTAATTCCTATCATACATTACCTGAACATCTGTATGATCTTGCGGTGAGTCAAAAAAGTCATTTATTACTTCTTGCACTTGTTGTGAAGATAAATCGTTCTTAGAACTAAATATATCATCTTGCACATTCAGATTTGCATTAACATTAACATCCTTCACAACATCATCTACATCCATATCACCGTCATTTTGACCACCCGTCTGAAAAATAAATATATACTTATGTTACGTACTTGGTCAACTAATTGATGTGTACCGAATACTAAAAAAACCGTTGTTATAACAAACCTTTGAATCATCATCTACATCCATACTACCATCATTTTGAGTACCGCTCTGAAAAAATTAAAAGTACCGAATACATTTGTTAATTAGGATCGGAGATTTATTACTGTCTACATAAATAATATGGTTTTATTATACATAACAAGTACAGAAAACCTTAGAAACTAAAATACAACCAACTAGATAAAAACATACAAACTATAACATACAAACAACTTAATAAACTGAACAATCTGGATGCGTAAGCAGAAGTAGCGATTCGTTGAAAGGACTCATGAAGAAGGACCCTGGGTCTCCTTCAACACGAAGATTAATTAATCCTTGTGACCGAACTTGGAAGACTTCAAGAGTGTGATCCATTTGGTAAGGCTGATCAGATTCAAAAACTGGATCCCCGAACTTCGTAAATCCAATTAATTTTAGTAAGTGAGGAGTGAAAATGTTAAATAGTGTTTTAAAGGATTTTATATTGTTACTGATGAGTGTCTAAAAACTCATCATTTTTGTACTATCTAGACTGCAAAAACATCTGAAAACACTCAAAAATGCATCAAAATGATCAAAATATCACAAATCAGTGTTTTATGTGTTTTAAATGCAAAAATATCAAAATCAGATGAAAAACGTATCAAATTTGCAAAAATGGCAGTTTTAGTCCCCCAAGTTTCAAAAATTGTCAAAATCAGTCCCTAGTATATCAAAATAAAGAAAAATATCATTCAAGGTCCCTGAAATATTTTAAATTGTCAAAAACGGTCCTTGAATGAATCTTTTGTCAAATGGCGAAAAAGGTCCTTCAACTTTGAAATTTGGCAAAATTAGTCCTTGGAATTTTGAAAATGACAAGTTTGGTCCTTGTACTATTGAAGCTTTTCAGTTTTAGTCCCTTGAAACAACTTTGCTTAATTGGCAGCCTTGGTCCTTGAAGTTTCAGAAATTGCATAACAAGTCCTTGTTATTATAAGCCTTTACACCATTTAGACCCTTGTCAACAATTGTGACCCTTGCCTATCCTTGGACCCCCTGTCATTTGCATTTTGAACCCCCCTATTATTATATCTGGTCAATCCCATGGTCAAATAAAACAGACCCCGCGCCATTTTTTTCTTCCCCTTCAACCACCATGTCTGCTCACTCAACCTCCCATCATTCCAGCTCAAACTTCACCCCTCCATGTCCCCCCACCTCCACACAACTACAAAAATCATTAAATGCATCACCCTCCCATTTCACTCAACCCCATTTGTCAAAAGCAAGATTTGGCGCCAAAATCTCATTCAAGGGCCAAGATCAGTTTTATCAATCCAATGGTCAAGAAAATGGTGGGAACTATTCAGAAGAGAGAGACAAAGAGTTTGGTTTATAAAAGAAAGCAAAGGGAAGCAAGAGGAGGAGTCTAGTAGTTGTTAATTTTCTTAAAATGTCGTTTTTATTTTAAAGTTCTTAATTTAGCAGAAACTCTGTAATCTTTTGTTGCTTTGTATCAATTTAAAGTTTTTAAGTGTACTGAAACTCATTTCAAGCATTAATATCAGTTTGTGTTTACAATTCACATTTCATGTCTACTGTTGAAAATTTCCATCTCAAAGTCTTGTGTACAAGCTTTCATTAGCTGATTTTTAAGCTCAAAAAGGTTTATATTAGCTTATTATAGCTTTGTATAAGCTTATATTCAAGGTTCAAGTAAAAGTGGTTCTTGGTCAACAAAAGTCAACATGGGCAAAAATGATGCAGTTATGGTTAATGGGTGATGCAGAGCATGGTCTTGGGTTGATAGTGGGTTATTTCTTGGTTTAGAATAGGTAGTTGATCTTGGGTTCATTGTTGCAAGCCATAGTGGCTATGGACAATTGTAAGTCATTTTAAAGTTTCTTTGCTTAATCTGAATTTGAGGGCATAAGTAGTTTAAATTTGTTGATTCAGTTGTATTTAGAGTAGTTATATTCAGTTTAAGTGATAGCATCAGTTAATTCAAGTGTTTAGTTCATTTTACATGCAAATCAATGGTGAATAGGGGTGTTTGGATCAACTTGTTACATTGTACTAGAGGTGTGCTCATGAGTTGATAACTGTTGGTTCATGCTTGTTAAGTCATATTATACTCATTTGAGTCATTTATTTGTGATTGAAAACCTTTAAAGTCAAAATTCTCATCTAACTGTTTCATAGGCCTAACTGTTGGATCTTTTGCAAAGCAAGTTCTTGTTTTGTGTCTAAATATCATAAACAAAGCTAGCAGTAGCATCATTCCACCTTATTACATCAATTTCAGTCCAAAAATCAAGATCAAAGTTCAAGATAGTCAAACTTTTAGTTTTGTTAATAAAGTTGATGAGTGTCTAAATACTCATCATTTTTATACTGTTAGAATGCCAAAAACATCTGAAAACACTCAGAAACACATCAAAATGATAAAAATATCACAAACAAGTGTTTTATATGTTTTAAATGCAAAAACATCAAAATCTGATGAAAAACGTATCAAGTTTGCATAATTGGCAGTTTTAGTCCCTCAAGTTACAAAAGTTGTCAAAATCAGTCCTTGGTAATTCAAAAACTTGTAAAATATCATTTTAGGTCCTTAAGATTCAAAAGTTGTCAAAATAAACCCTTTAAAGTTTAAAAATCACAAAATGACAACTTTAGTCCTTTAACTTTGCAATATTGTCAAAAATAGTCCTTGGTTAATTTAAAAAGTGAAAATTATCAAGTTTTAACCTTGTACTATTCATATTTGACAAAAATGGTCCTTATGATAAACTTTTTTGAGAAATTTCAATATTGGTCCCTCAAGTTTCTAAATTGGCAGTTTTGGTCCCTGGATTTGTAAAAATGAAAATATTCAACAAAGGTCCTTGTACTAATCTTACTTGGCAGTTTTAGTCCTTATGAGAGCTTTGGAACATGTTCAAGATCAGCCCTTAACTTTGGCTAAATTGCATAAGTGGTCCTTATTGTTAAACCAAACCAAACGGACCCTTTATTATCACTAGCCCAAATCCAAGCCCAAACACTTGACCCGGTCCAAAATTTAAATTCGAATAAACCGCGGGTACTGTAGCAGCTTCTCTCCCAAAGCAGTTTAGCCAAAACCAGTGGTTTTAACCACTGGTTTTCTCCTTTCCACCTCACTTTCCCACTCAATTACACTCCACCTCCACCTCCACATCAATCCAACTTCAATTAATGAATAAAACCTGCTCGAAGACATTTTTGGCGCCAAAATCGCCAAGTGGCAATTATGATTATCTGGCTGATTTCAACGGATGGATTGTGGTGGGATAACTTCAGAGGTCGACAAGAAGATATTTCAAGTCAATAAATATCAAGGGGAAGCAATGAAGAAATCTATCTAGTGTAATTTATATTGTTAATGTCGTTTTAGTCAATTTTCATTTTCCAGTGTATTTCTTAGCTCTCAAGCACTTAATTAGGTATTCTCAGTGTATGTGGAAACTTTTTCAATAATCAATTTCAGTATTAAAGTTCTAATCTCAGTTTGTTAATTTTCAAATTTCAAAGAAATCTCAAAATGTTGAAATGTTGTTAGCAATGGTTAGTTTGGACTTAGAAGCTCATATAAGCTCCTCATAAAGCTTATCAAAGCTTTTAGACACTATGAAAAGCAGTTTATTGGTAAAAATCAAAAATTCACAAAAATATCAAGAAAAGAAAGAAAAAAATAAAAATCAATGGTGAAGGTGATCAAGAAAGCTGAAGCAGTTTGATTTGGATGGAAATGGGTTAGAGAACCTGTGGAGGTTCTATAGGTTGTGTTTGTGACCTTGGTTCTGTGTTCTCAGTTCATAGCCACTTGTATGCCCTTTTTTGTCAATTTGGCATTTCACTGTTTTGATAGTTCATTAGTTTTAATATCTATTTCTTGTTGTTCAGTAGTGATAGTTAAGTCATATTAAGCTTTAAAACTAGTTGATTGTTGTTTCAAATTTGTAGTTTGCAAAAACTTTATTTTTACAAATCTTATTAGCATAATTAGTAATTCACTGTTTTATGTTATTAATACTGTTGTTTTATGTTTATTCAGTCTTCTTTAATGAAACTATAAGGTTTATAATCATGTTCATGGTCTGAATCTTTGTTATCTTTTGAAAAACACCAAATCAGTCACATAAAAGGGTGTTTGGTTTTATTTGTTTTACTGTATTAAAGTCTGTGCAGTACTTTGGTTTTGTTTATTCTAAGTCATACTTGGTCTAAAGAACTCAAAGAAACCTTAAAATCCTGTGCTTGTTATAGTAAAAAGTCAAAAGTACTTTAATTCTCACTTAACTTGTTAACTGTTGGATTTTAGCCTATCAGATTCACCATACTAGCTTAGAGTCTTATAATTTAGCTTAATCTCCTCTTATTCTAGCTTAATATATCATAGTCAGTCCTTAGAATTGATTTAAAACTCAATAAAGTCAACTTAGTTATTTTCAAAAAGTCAAAATGATCCCCTGTGCATCAGTTTTTATAGCTCAATCATAAGCTTCTACAGAGCTTATTACTTGTCCATAACCTCTGATTTTTGGTCTTAAGATAGCCAACCTGGTCCTTTTCAAGTTCCAAGTTTTAAAATTCCAATTGCAGCTTATTTGATAAGCCTGCAAGTGCTTATCATTTTGTCCCATATTACTCAGCATTAACTGAGTTTTAATCAGTGGTTTGTCAGGTTTTAATATAGCCTCTCACAAGCTCATAAGAGCTTATCATGGTCTGAGTTTTGGTTTATACACTCTCAACCAGGTCTAATACAAGTTCCAATCTCTACTTTTCACTTTTAGCTTATCTTGTAATCTGTGCAATAGCTTAAAGTAACCTACCAAAATCTGTTTTGCTTATCAAGCTCAAACCTCAAATCTGTGTTAACTAGTAATCCAGAGGTTCAAGCTTGTTGATTTTGGTTGCATTTGAGTCATTATAGCATATTTTAGCTTCTGTATCAAGTTGGTAGCTTTTGGTTATCATTTGGCTTTTTCTAGTGCTTATTAATAAGCAGTTGCCACTGCAGTTGCTTATTTCTCCAAACAAGCCCATGTTTTTCTATTTTTCTTAGATTCTACATATTAAAATAGACTTTTCCTAAAATGTTCATAATTTTTTATAACTGTTTGCTATTTTTCTTAATTAAAAACGGTTTTTAGGTATTTTTAAATAGCTTTTAATACAAATAAATTATAAAAAGTCCAAAAAAATGATTTTTCAATTTTCTTAGGTTAAGATAAATATAAAAGTAATAAAAAGTATTTTTCCATAATTTTCTTAGTCTAAAAAGTATTTTTTAGCATTTTAATTAGTTTTAAATAGTTTTAAATTAATAATAAATACATAATAAGTATAAAAAAATATATTCTTAGTTTTAAAATAAGTTTTATCATATTTTAGATTTTTCTAAGTTATAATTTCATTTTTCTAGGTTAATTTTGTATTTTCTTGTATTTTAGTGCAATTTAAATACTTAATAAATAGTTTTTAATTAATAATAATTAAATAAATAGTTTTAAAAATAATTTTCTTTTTCTAATAAATTTCTTTTATTATTAGGATTGTTAAAACATCATTTTCATATTTATAGGTCTTTTATTTCTTTAAAACTCACTTTTTATTTTGTACGTAGACGTATCTTTATTTTAAACGTAAGTTTTAAGTTGTAGGTTATAAACGTTCATCGCCTTTAAAAATAGTGATAGCGTTTATTTAATAGATTTTAACTTTTTAATCTTTTTAATTTGCATTTAAGTCGCTTTAATTTGAAGATTTTCTCTTTAGGTATAATTTTCCATCGAAAACCTTATCGATCACTATCCTTAGTGATCATTCTACCATCTGATTAAGTGTTTTAACACCAATTCATCCTCCGTGGGACTTAACGACCCAGGAATTCCCTATATTCCTCTGATCTTAATTGCATTTGTGTTTAAGCTGTTTTAAGTCTTTTAGACTTGACTGTTTAGCGCAGATCAAAAGTCAAAACATTGAAAATCTCAGTTTTGGCCAATCTAAAATGATTTTTCATGAACTCAATTTTGGGACAGATGATGTCAAATTGTGGGATCATTAACTTCAGTTGGTCTTGTTTCTTATTAGCATTTTTTCAGATTTTTACAAATTTTTCTTAAGCTTTAAACTAGCTTGTCAAAATGGGACTAAATCCCCTGTGCAGGGCATTAAGTCTGCACAGGGATTTTGCAGGTTTTACCAAGCTTGTGCAGAGCTCATTTGAGCTCCTCTAGGTCTGATTCTTGGTTTACAAGGTCTCACCTAGGTCTAGTGTAAGTTCTAAGTTTTGGTTTTTAGTTGCTAGCTTATTTGATTGCTTATTCTTGGGCTTAAAGTAGGCACCCCAGTATCTGTTTTAGCTTATGATCTCAATTCCTCAAATCTTTGTAGATTGCAAATCAGAGGTTTAAGCTTGTTGTTATTTGTTGCATTTTGGTTCTTCTTGCATAATAATGCTTCTGTAAACAGTTGGTGCTTATTGGTGCTCATTAGCTTATCCCAAGTGCTTATTTTTAAGCACTTGTGCCATCAGTTTCAAATTCCTCCACACATGCTCCTGTTTTTCTATTTTTCCTTTATTCCTCATATAATTTTAGAGTTTTCCTGAAAGTTTCAGATTTTTCCTAGCTTGTTTGCTATTTTTCTTGATTTTAATTAGTTTTTAAGCATTTTTAATTAGCTTTTATTACAATTAAAAGTAAATTACATGGTTGGTCCCTGTGGTTTGTCCAAAATAACAACTTTCGTCCCTCAAAGTTTAAAGTTGCACTGGTAGTCCCTAAGTTGGAAAACAAATAACACCCCCGGTCCTTCAGTTTAACTGCCGTTAAGTTAGCTTTGTTAAATTTTACACGTTAGCCCCTGTGGTTAACGGTCGTTACATCGTTAATCCTTACTAATAACAGCTGTTTATAATTTAAAATTTTCATACGTTTTTATCCGGTTTCGTCCGTGTTTTTACGTTTTTGTCCGTTTTTATTCGTTTTCGTCCATTTTTTTACGTCTTTGTCCGTTTTCTAACATTTTAATCCGTTTTTATATGTTTTCGTCCGTTTTTCTTACGTTTTCGTTCGTTTTTTTTTCGTTTTTATACGTTTTTGTCCGCTTTAATCCGATTTTGTCGTTTTAATCCGTTTTTATACGCTTTCGTCCGTTTTCTTACGTTTTCTTTTGTTTTTCTTACGTTTTTATACGTTTCCGTCCGTTTTTAATCCGTTTTTGTCTGTTTTTATACGTTTTTTTCCGTTTTTAATCTGTTTTTATACGTTTTTGTCCGTTTTCTTACGTTTTAATCCGTTTTTGTCTGTTTTATACGTTTTTGTCCGCTTTAATCCATTTTTGTCCGTTTTAATCCCTTGTTCCCCTTTAATCCATTTTTGTCCATTTTAATCCCTTGTTCCCCTTTAATCTGTTTTTGTCCGTTTTAATCCCTTTTTGACCGTTTTTATACGCTTTCGTCCATTTTTCTTATGTTTTCATTTGTTTTTCTTTTATACATTTTCGTCCGTTTTCTTATGTTTTAATCCGTTTTATACGTACAAAAAAGTAAGAAAAACAAATGAAAATGTAAGAAAAACGGACGAAAGCGTATAAGAACGGACAAAAACGGGTTAAAATGGACAAACACGGATTAAAGCGGACAAAAACGTATAAAAACGGGCAAAAACGTAAGAAAAACGAGCGAAAATGTAAGAAAAACGAACGAAAATGTAAGAAAAACGGACGGACAAAAACGTATGAAAACGTAAGAAAAACAAAAGAAAACGTAAGAAAACGGACTTAAACGTAAGAAAAACGGACGAAAAGGTATAAAAACGGACGAAAACGTAAGAAAAACAAAAGAAAACGTAAGAAAACGGACGAAAGCGTATAAAAACGGATTAAAACAGACAAAATCGGATTAAAGCGGACAAAAACGTATAAAAACGCAAAAAAACGAACGAAAACGTAAGAAAAACGGACGAAAACATATAAAAACGGATTAAAATGTTAGAAAACGGACAAAAACGTAAAAAAAATGGACGAAAACGAATAAAAACCGACAAAAACGTAAAAACACGGACGAAAACGGATAAAAACGTATGAAAACTTTAAATTATAAACAACCGTTATTAGTAAGGATTAACGATGTAACGACCGTTAACCACAGGGGCTAACGTGTAACATTTAACAAAGCTAACTTAACGGTAGTTAAACTGAAGGACCGGGGGTGTTATTTGTTTTCCAGCTTAGGGACTACCAGTGCAACTTTAAACTTCGAGGGACGAAGATTGTTACTTTGGGCAAACCACAGGGACCAACCATGTAATTTACTCTACAATTAATTAAGAAAAAGTTCCAAAAAATAATTTTTCAATTTTCCCAGTTTAAGAAAAATATAAAAAGCTTAAAAAATATTTTTCCTTATTTTTCCCTTTTATTTGGTATTTTTCACAATTTAAATTAGTTTTGAATAGTTTTAAATTAGTAATAAATATATAAAAAGTAAAAAAATATATATTTTCAGTTTTAAAATTAGTTTTATAATATTTTAGATTTTTCCAAGTCATAATTTCATTTTTCTAGCTTTATTTCATATTTTCTTGTATTTTAGTCTATTATTAAATAAGTAAAAATAGTTTTTATTTAATAATAATTAGATAAATAGTTTTAAAAATAATTTTATTTTTCCAATAATTTTCTAGTATAATTAGGATTGTAAAAATGTATTTTTCATATCCGTAGGTATTTTCCTTTTTTATTTTCACGTTTTATTTCGTACGTTACGTAGTTTTTTATTTAAACGTAAGTTTTTAGTTTTAAACGTTCATCATTTTAAATATAGTGATAGCGTTTATTTAATATATTTTATCTTTTTAATTTTCTTAATTTGCATTTAAGTCGCTTTATTTTATAAACTTTTTCAGTAGTGTAATATTCCATCCAATTCCTTACTGATCACTATCATTAGTGATCATTCTATCGTCTGATCAAGTGTTTACACACCATTGAGTCTCCGTGGGACTAAACGACCCGGGAATTCATTATATTCTCTGATCTTCATTGTATTTGTGTCTGAACTGTTTTAAGCCTGTTACGGTCGGCCATTCACAAGTAGGGGTGCTCATCGGTCTAAAACCGGACCGGACCGACGAAAACCGGACCGGACCGAGACCGAATCCGGCAAAAACTCCGGACCGAGACCGAGACCGAATGAGGTCGGTCCGGTCCGGTCCGGTCCGGTCCGGTCGGTTTTGTCGGTCGGTCCGGTCCACAAGGCTAAATTTCGGGTTTTCGTCGGTTTTGGGTCCGGACCGGACCGGACCGGACCGGACCGAGACCGAATCCGGCAAAAATCCTAGACCGAGACCGGACCGCCGGTCCATCGGTCCGGTCGGTTTCGGTCCGGTCCGGTCGGTTTTGTCGGTCGGTCCGGTCCGTCCGGTCCATTTGAGCAGCCCTATTCACAAGTGGCCAGCTTGTGTGATTAGACTTGACGGTTCGGACCAGATCAAATTTTGGCGTCGCTGCCGGGGAGGCTTTAGCGTGTGTTTAGCCATTTTCAGACCCATTCTTGCACATAACCCATCTTTTGTAAAAAGTTTTTTTCAAAAATCCAAAAAGTTCATTAACACTTTTCCTAAAGTGTTAAAAACGCCAAAAATATTTTCATTCTTTGTTTTTATCATCATGTTTTTCAAAAATACCAAAAATATTCCTCTTTACCCTCTTACCTTTTTGATTCTTCATTTCTTACCCTCTAAAACCTTTTGATTCTTTCTATGTCTTATCCTCACCCTCTTGGTTGTTTTTTCCATTCTCCCATTTCTCCTTATAAAAACCATAAAAACTTTTTGTACTACTATTTTTGTTTCTTACTTTTATAAAAACCGCAAAAATTGTGAAATCCTTTTCACAATTACTTGAAAAACCTAAAAACTTTTTTTGAAAAATGTTTTCTACCCAATACACGTTCTTACCCAGACTTTTACCGATTTGTGTGCGATTTCGGAGGGGCCGTCGCTGCGGTTTTAAACTAGACCAGGCTTGGCAGTTCAGATTAGTGTGTTCGACCGGTGAACACTTATCCCGACGAGTTTACCTGGCCTGCCTGGCCTGGCTGGCTGTTTTGGCTGGCCTGGCCTGGCTTTGGCTGGCCTGGCTACCTGGCCGCCAGGCCAGAGCCAGATCCTAAAAACGGCCTAAGCCAGAGCCAGGCCAGGCCAGG